>PVJA010013269.1:0-50002 GCA_004027025.1 Myocastor coypus | reverse complement strand
ATCTGATGATGAAAGTATGTAATATTATACAATAAAGATATTAAATAAAAAAAAATCACATGCTAAATAGTGCTCTCTTAAATCCTCAATTTCCTTTAAGAAGAGGATAAGCCAGATTAAATTTGGAGACCTCCAGATAGTTTGATTAAGAACTATTAATTTTTTTCTTTTTTATGTCATAGATGTGCTATGTGCATGTTTAATAACCCAAAATTCATTTTAGAAAGTCTCTTTTAATTTTTTATCTTTGTAACACAGAAATGTGTCTTCAAAGTTTATCCGGATCATCTTGTTAGTGTTGTATCATATAGCATTCGTGTACAAATATATTAATCACCATTCTTGGCTTCCACATTTTGTTTTTAATATATGTTTCTAAATTAATGATTAAAATTTTGATACTTTCTGCATTTGTTCAAATTTCTGTCTTTATATGATTTTTAACAGTTATATTTTTTAGCAATTCATACTTCAAAGTGATATTACTACTTACCTTATAAAGTTGTGGAAAATGTAAATGAATATCCATAATGTTTGTTGCAGCCAGCAAACACTATGATACAAATGTGAGCTAGCCTTCCTGCGACCCAACTCTCTGGTACTTATCCAAACTGAAAGTTTTCAAGATTACAGTTTCCAAATTGAGATAATTTGCATAAAATAAAACAAAAGAATAAAATGTTAATTAAAAGTAATTACCAAGTACCCCTTCTCTTTATTATTTATATGCTTAGAGGTAGCTGCTTTTATTTTTAAATTTTAATATCACAGAGGTTGGCTTTTCTGTCCTGAAATTAACTGTTAGCTGCAGTTCTGAGGATCAGATGTAGGGTCTCATGCAGGCTAAGCAAGCGCTGTGCTTCCGAGTGGCACCTGAAGCTCTGTGCTGCAATTTAAAACATTTTGTCAAACTATTTTTCACAATGGTGGAAGCAGCCTACACTTCTACGAGTCAACATTCTCACTAGTTCTTGTGGCTTTGTTTTGTGTATTAACATTTTTGACTGAGTACTATCTGTTTCTTACTGTTTACCTGATCAGTGGCATGTCTTTTATATTGATTTAAATTTTGCTGATTATATCTCCCCATCATTTGTGCATTTTCTGTAAGATACTGCCTTTCTCTGGTTTTTGAGTCTAATATATTTTACATATGAGAACATTTCGATATGCTTTGTAAGTATGTTATTTCCAGTCCAGCCTTGTCTTAATAGACTTGCTTATTCTTTTTTTCAGTTGTAATTGCTAACAGCGATCGATTAGCCTGATTAGATTACCAAAGGCCTTGCACATCAGGGAAGCACATGTCTGGGTGAAGGCTTCTCGGGATGAGTGGGATGTAGGCAGCAAACCAAGGCAGCCAGGAAGCTCATGGGATCATCCATAGCCCACTCCAGTAGGCTTGTGCTCTGGACGGAACAAAGGGAAAGGAAGGAAGGAAGGAAGGAAGGAAGGAAGGAAGGAAGGAAGGAAGGAAGGAAGGAAGGAAGAAATTAGGATTACATTTGAACAACTGGCTTCTTGAGCAGCCCTATCTTGCACGACTGCCCTGGCCTACGGGTATCGGTTCCCTCAGTCTTTCTGCGCCAACGGATACCAGCCACTCTCTCAGGAACTTCCCGCCTCCCACTGGCACTATGTCCTTGGTCCCTCTTGTTTTGTAGCTGCAGCTGTTTGCACAGAGAAGCTTCTGATCTTCCATCTCTTTGGTACCCAATAACTGCCATGGTCTCCTCATGTCTGATCCTATGGGCCACTCTAATGCATTCCCTTGCATAATCACACGGATGTGTCTATTGATTCTGTCTCTCTAGAAAACTCAAATGAATACATCACATAAATGATTTAATATTATATAGTAAAATGTATCCAATGTTTTCCTTTTGATAGAGTCTGGAATTTTTTAAAGTTTTCTCAGTCTAATTGTACAAAAATTGTTCCTGTACATAAGTTTTATTTTGTTATTTTAAATACCATGTTTCATTTTGTGTTTTTGCTGATATAATTTACAGTATAGTTTTGTAAATTCAAGAGGCTGTCTTAAGCTGTATTGCAATGTCAGTTCCACCTTCATGTTAATTTTTATTGATACATACAAAACTGCTGGACTTAACATCATGTGCATAATCCCTTGGGAGCTTCCAGTGCCAGTAGTTTGGATGTGAGTTTGTGGTACCCGGCTTAGATCTCACTAGGCTGCAACCAGTGTGTTGGGCTGGAATGAAAACTTACTTTAGACCAGGCTTATCCCCACTGGTGACAGAATTAGGTTCTTTACAGTTGGAAAACAGGCCCCCCCAGTTTCATACTAACTACTCACTGGCTAGCATTCTTAACTCTTATCGAATACTTGAGGGACCTGCTATGGAGTCTCCTCCACAGGCTATTCACAGAATCCTGCTTTTTTCTCTAAGGCCAGAAGTTGAATCTTCCTTTGAACTTCTCCCTGCAAAGCAGGCCTAGATCCTTTCAAATCTGAGCTGTTAATCATACAGAGAAGCATAACATCTGCTTTGATTTTAACTCAACCTCAGCTGCTTAGGATCCTAGTTATGGATTTAAAAATATCTGTTTTCTACATAGTATAATGTAATTGTAGGAAATAAATTTCAACTCATTTAAAGTTCTGCTCTTAATCAATGGGATGGGTTATGTAGGACATACATGTATTTACAGAGTATGCATATGACTCACACATATTCAAAGTCTGAATGATTTTGATTGTGTTTACACTCGACTTATAGATGTACTGGAGAATAATTGATACCTTCAATATTATATTTTC
This sequence comes from Myocastor coypus, assembly GCA_004027025.1. Taxonomy (NCBI): domain Eukaryota; kingdom Metazoa; phylum Chordata; class Mammalia; order Rodentia; family Myocastoridae; genus Myocastor; species Myocastor coypus. Next base: position 47,217 of record PVJA010013269.1, on the reverse strand, counting down.
TAACCCATGATGAAGCATTTTTAAGCATTTAGGGTCTCTTTTAATTGATGTAAATAATGTTTGTATTTTTCACTCTAGAAGTTTGTAAACTGTTTTAAATAGGTGGTCAAGCATTTAATGATTTTTGGTACTATGTATGAATAAAATTTTTGTTCGGGTTTTAAAGTTTTCATTGCCATTATACAGAAATACAACTGCCTTTGTTTATAGATTTATGCCATCAATATTACTAACTTTACTTTTTAACTTCAAATGTATTTGTTGGTTGATATTTTAATGTATTTATGCAAATAATAATAAAGAAAAAATAATAAACATATCCTCTGCAAACTGTCACATTTTAATTTCTTGTTTTTCTTTTTCTGTTTTGCCTGATTGCACTGACTGTGTTTCTAGTAGAATAAAAAGAGACATAAATAGATGGTAGTTTCTTTTTGCAATCCAAGTTAAAAGGGACAATTTTACATTAAAGAAAGCTTTACATCTACATTTATGAAATAACTATTTTGAACTTATTAGAAAAATCACTTAATCATTTTCTATTTTTCTGACATTACCTGGAGGACAGGGGGACCAAGAGCAGGCATGGCTGGTGTATGAGGGGAAAAGTCCACATGTCAAAAGACAAACTACAGGGCTCATCACCGGTGTGTCAGTCAGACAGTTGGGATGTCTTAAAGTAACCAGCTATTATCATGGAGGAAAGCAAAGTAAAGAAGGTGGGCCGGGCGGAATGGCTCAGTGGTCTAAATCACCTGCTTGGGAAAGCTTGGGCGGCTTCAGGGACCCCAGTTCGATCCCCAGCACCACATGCTGCGCCAGCCCTGCCCTCGGGGCTGGCTGAGCCGGCCATGAAAATGAGTAAATAAACAAATAAAGTTTCTGAAACAAGAAAAAAATAAATAAATAAAATAAAAAAAATTCTTTAAAAAAATAAAAGAAGGAATCAAAGAGAACAAATTACTCTGGACAGCAGTTAAGAGTTATACATTGCATTAATTCACTGCCAATATTTAAGAAAAAAAAATCAAGGTGGAAATACAGGTTGTCACATAAATAAATTGAATTAAAAGTATTGACTCATAAGCTCAGTTACCAATGAAATAACATCTTACGTCCTTAACATTAATTCTTTTAGCCACCCTAATCGGGATTTAAATAAATTGGTATAAAGAAGCTAATTATAAAACTGACTATAGTCTTTAACTTAATTTGACTACTGGTAGTTTAGTTTTCTGGGTCTATTTTATGCCTATTTGCACTTTAGAGTAGCAGTTCCCAATTACTTGGTCACCAGGGACTGGTTTAGTGAAAAGTAATATTTAGATGGTGAGAGATGGTTTGGGGGATGATTCAGGTGTATTATATTTATTGTGTACTTTATTTCTGTTGTTATTACATTGTAAAATATAATGAAATAATTATACAAGTCATTTTGATTAATGTAGGTCTGATCTTGTCTTCCTGGGGGTGATAGGAGACACGCCGGAAGCACGTTGCTTATGTCCAGACTACTCTGTCGTCTTGTTTTGGCTGCTGTCACTTCAGAAAACCCTGCTTCACAAAGATAGGATGTTAGAAATGAAAGCAGGCTTTGCAGTGCTTTTTGTGATAATCTCAGTGTAAGGCTCCAGTCAGACCTGACTCCTCAGCCCCAACCTGCTAGCCTGCAGAGACGTTGTTCAGCACTAGGCTCAGTACTGAGGCTGAGGCTGTCACCCACAGACGCAGGGTAAGATGGGACGAGGAATCTTGCAGGTCCCAGCATACCTGGACACATTTGGAGATACCTGAACATTTACACTGGACATTTCAAGGATTTTTGCCCACTGAGGTACAAGCTGCCAGAGAAGTTGGACCACAGATGTTTACCAAAATCTCCCTGCCCTCTCTCAATACTGAAAAGAGGGGCCCACATCTTTACAGATATTCTTTTTGACTTGTCTGTCTGTACCCAGGCACAACGTACTTCACACTGGTGCCTATATGCAAGCATACTTTTGAAAATAAGACCCATGTGTTCTGCATATATATAGGTCCTTGCACAGCTGTGTGAGCAGATATGACATAGAACATGTACTTTACTGACACTGATAATTCCATCAGATCCTACAAACATTGTTAAGTTCAGATAGTGTTTTTTGGTTAGCCAGTATTTTTCAGTGGAAGACACAGTGTATAGATTCACAGTCAGAAATGACCTCTTAGACCTGTTCAGGGAATCCAGTCCCTGAAGATGTCCCCATTTATGCATATTCTGACACAAAATGACTACTTCTATTTTCCTGATATATAATCATTCAAAGAGTTGAATAGTTCTGCCACTGTGATATTGTTTGGCAACAAAAGTGCACACAGTATATCTGCATGTGCACACTCTTGGAAGATGTAGTGAATGAACACAAGCATTGCTAGCTTGTCAACATCGTATTGCTTCCTATGGGGACTCATCAGTACCTACAATCATGCCTCGAGATATGGCGCTATATGGTCAGAGCCGCCGCCGCCGCCGCGGAGCCGCCGCCGGGGAGGAGCAGCTGCTGCCGCCCAGGACTGGGTCCTTAGGGAGGAGGAGGCGAGAAGATGGCGGACGACCCTAGTGCTGCCGACAGGAACGTGGAGATCTGGAAGATTAAGAAGCTCATTAAGAGCTCGGAGGCGGCCCGCGGGTGAGCGCCGCATCTGCCCGCCCCCCCGCCCCCCCTGCCCTCTTGGATCCGGGATCCCTCAGGATGGCCGCCCCCGTGCCGCATGGCCGGATGAGAACCAGGCACTAGCCAACTCCTGCCTTCTGGACGTCTGGGTAGTGCCCCCTGACTCGGGGTGAGGGTCGGTGCGGTTGGCCGGAGAAGGGGTCCTTCCCCCTCTTGGGGGTAAGGGTCCCGCGCTCCCGGGGCTCAGGCCACTCGACTTTCTCCCTCGTGATGAGCAACCTCTACTTCTGTACCTCTCCCAGCTACTCCCTCTTTAGGCCTCGGGTGCTGCCACCCGACTCCGGTGCTGTTGGGGGAAGGTACAGTATTTGGGTTTCCTTTCCGAACGCCCTTCCCTGATTTGCTCTTTTCCACTCTGTTCACGTTTCTCTGCCAGGCCTCATTAAAATGGCCTCCCCCTCCTGGGCTTCTGAAATCCGAGTGGATGGAGTTTGGATGGGGTGTGTAGGGGAGGTGGCTAGGGACGTCCTCATTCTGGCACCCTTTGATTTCTCTGGATCATCACCTTTCCCAAGATGACTTCCCCAAAGTCCTCTAATTAACCCGGGAGCTTCCTGGTTTTAGCTGTTCTAGGACCCGCCTATAAACTGAAAATGCCACCGTGTGAGGATTGGGGGTGGGGGGACTTACTTTGTTTGACAAATCTGTACGTGTATATCCGGGAGAGATCAGGCAGCAGGGCTGCTTAATAGAAGCTTTAATAACAAAGCTCTTGACTTAGTGTGGAACTTCGTGGGTTATCTCTGTGGAGGTGCTTGTTAAAATTCAGAACTGAATTAAGTGAGCTTTGTGTCATCTCTTGTAAGTTTTGATAAACTATAGGTGTGTCCATTCTGGGAAGAGTAAAGTAGATTAAAAAAAAAAAAGATATGGTGCTATTTAAGCCACTTTCTATTTAATGTTCTAGCTGAAAAAGAAACATGTGCCACAAATTGGACGGCAGGATCTTCTAAAAATTCGCAGTAAGTATCTTTTGCAGCAGGTAGGACCATTAGTTCACTAGAAGTAAATGGCTTCTTAACTTTAGCAAGGAATTTAGCCATTAAGAACAATGCTTTCTGAGCAAATTCATTTGATGAAGTAATGATCTTCAATAATTTTTCCATTCTTCATTCTCATATGAGCTTTTATTTTGAGCAACATCTCCAGATATGACATTCAATATAAGTTGTTTAGTCACCACGTAATGAAGTAATTTTGAAGATTTGTGAGTTAGCCAGTCCAACATACACAAAGATAGTTTACAGAATCTAAGTCACATGTTGCAATATACTAATTCTCCATTGAACGCTTAGTATTTTAAAAATATTTTTATTAGAACAAATTATTTTGAAATATCAACCTAATATGGTGTTGAGGAAAAGGCCCAAAGCAAGCAAATGGACTAAAGAATAGAGAATGTATATTCATAATAAAATAAAGCTCTCAAACTATATTTAATTCCTTCTTATTATTTTGAACTTTTATATCCCATTTTATTCCGTTCTAAGTTGCTGATAAGTGCAATTACTGTTTTGTATTTTGTTCTTCATATTAAATGTATTAATGGTTCACATAACACACTTATTTTATTACAGTGTTTTGAATTTAACAATTATTTTTACCTGTAAGTTCTATGCCTTATGTTTTTTCTTAATCATTACCTCTTTATTCAGGTTGACAAGACATCTTTAGCATTTCTCACTGAACAAGTGTGGTTGGGATACTTCTCTTAGTATTTGTTAATCTGGAAAGTGTTTATCTTTCCACAGGGTCCCTAGGTTGGGCTCAGTAGTCTCAGCCAACACTTATCTTCCCCTCGTGCCACTCTTTTCTGGCCTAAGAAGAGTTTAGAAGTTGGCTGTCAAGCCAATGTGGGTATAGTGTTGTGTGTTTGTAGTGCCTTTCAGCCTTCAGAGTGTTGTCTTCATCGTTCAACAATGACACTTCTGATTGTGTGGGGGGTAACTAGGTTGGGTGAAGCTTGACTGACAGCATCCTAATCGTTTAAGACTTGGGAAATTACAGACCTATGTATAGGTATATCTGGCAGGTATTCAAATATACCTATCTGAATAAGCTTTCCACCACTTGGGAATTCTCAAGTCATTCTTGGACGCTAATAACACCAATCTTTTCCGTGTTAATACTATCCACATTTTATTTATTTGTTTTAGTATATCTATGTCACTCAACTCCTTATTACTTGCAAGTGGTTATTATTTGATCATGTGAAGCTCATTGATCGCTGTACATTAGTCTTATAGCTTGATAAATTCCTGGGTTGCAAAGGTTTTTCTTCTGTTAGCATTCATAGAATTTACAAAAGCAAATTAGTAATATTAACAAATAAAATTTGCAAATAAGCACCATGTGTCTCCCTCTTTTCAGTTGTTTATATCCAAAGTATGAAAATTACAGCAAGCCTTTCTGACCTAAATCGTCTTAGGAAATGATTTATTTATTTATTGAATTTTTGGGTTTCTGAGGCAGGATCTCACTTTGTAGTCCTGGGTTCAGGCTGAACTATCTAGACAGCCTAGGCTGGCCTCCTGCCTCAGCTTGCCAAGAGTTGGGATTACAGACATGTGCCACCGAGCCCAGCTAGCAAATCATTTATTTTGTACTGTCTTGCATACAGTATTATGAATATGAAATTAATAATGAACTTGACATTATTTAACACAGCAACCATTGTTGAATCCCCATTGTTTGGTAAAGTTCTGTATCATTTCTAATGCTTTTCTTCTTTAACTATTTTGTATTCTCTTTAGATAATAAAAAAAGCCAAAAGAATGTCACCTTTGCACACTCAAATTTTGAAAACATTCTGAAAGAAATAATATAAATGAAAGACCTAAGAGGAAAATATATTGGACTCAGTGAAGCATTTCACACAAATTCTGAGAGACACATTCACAGAGAACAAAGAAGCGAATGGAGTATTAGGGAACAAAGAACCCACTTGCTTCTTCACTGCCTCCATTTGAAAGTGAACGTCTACTTGTGGTTGTCAATGTACAGTACACAACAGCAGTAGTAATCCAGAGCAAGGAAACTATTTTTTGTCTCACAATTGTAAAATTTAAAAAACTTAACCATAAGGTTTTGTTTCTTTGTTTGCTTTTGTGCTGGGAATTGAACTCATAGCCTTGAGTTTGACAAGTCAATGCTTTGTCAATGAACTACATCCCTGACCCCACAACTTTGATAATGTAAGTGTGGTTACGATTTCTTAGTTGTTTCAGATTTAATTTCTAAATGAGAGTCATTTAATGGTGACCTAAGCTAAGCGGAATATTATAATAAATACTAGATTTTTGGCACTCAGAAAAATACATGCTCAAAGCATCAAAGCATCTCTAAATTATATATATATAGTTATATAACTATGCATAGTTATATATGCAGCAAACAGAAACATTTGTAAACTGAGGTATTACTACTGTCTACGTATTTGAAGCACAGAGTCTCTTTAAATGATAAGATGGAATTTGACATGATTGAGATTTGGCAGTCTGATTCTTGTAGAAAAGTAAGGGAATAATTTTGTTATACAAGATCATATGTCTTTCCTTTATATTGCTTCTTTTAGCGTCTGGCAGCTCAATACTGGATTTGGACTCTCCATTTGATAGGATTCATTCGTACAATTTTTTCTAAGTAAACTTAAGATAATACATATATTGCTGTTCTGAGATGAACTGTTTAGATTTCAGTTTCTGAGGGTAAAGATTACACAGAGGTGGATTTGAAAGTAAGTATTAGAAATCAGCGACATCAGTCAGAGGCTTTAGGACTCTTTCATGAGAGAAATTAGAGGTTGAAATAAAATTCATAGCGCTTAAGTAAATACATAAAAATTAATTTGGGGTGTAGTGTGGTAAAAACACTAGAATGAAGTTATTTAGCAGTAAATTATTAGTGTACATTATAAAGCAAAAATGTACAGCTGGGTAAGAGATCAGCGTTGTAGAAAGAAGAGGGCGGAGAAGGACGCCCTCCACCTCCATGCTGCTGGCTCCCTGCTCAGTTTCTGAGGTGAAAGCATTTGAGGTTAGGAGGCCAGCCCAGGACCTCACTGGCCCATTAGAGAAGCCTGTACTAACAGCAGAAGTTTCCTCAGAAGCATCATATAAATTCAAGAGCAGCATTAAATTTGTTATTTTATTATCGAAGCTAATGCCTATGGTTCGTGTAATTCAGTATCATGTGATCTTAGGAACCGCTTCTTAATTGACACCGTACCTGCCTTTTCATAATGTCAATGTCAGTGAATTTCTAATCATGTCTAAAAGGTTTCTAGAAAACCAAAGAGTAATTTTGCCATGACTGAATTTAACTTTACATTTGTTAGGACTCCAAGTATAAAATGTATTAAAGATTCTATCAGAATCAGACTGAGGTTCAGATGTTGCGCACATGTAATAAAACCAATATGTCACAACAAATGTGGCTGTATTAAAGTGACTGATATTATTCTTCAATTAAATAAGATTTACATAGTCTATACAGTAAAATTTCTAGAGAAGTTTGAGCTATTTAAATCAGATGAGAAAAAGTTCTGGGGAATAAAATGTGGAGGAGAAACTCAGTTACAGTTAGATATTCAGGTATAGTAATCACACCATTTTTTTCTCATACTTTAAATCTGTATTAATACTGCAGCATTAGAAGAATAGTCTAAGAAGGTTTAAGGAAGGTTTGCATCAATAAATGGCTTCATTAGCATTCTCTGGGGTATATTTTAGCACATTGCTGTAGGACATAACCTTGTTCCAAGTTAGGCACTATAATTATCTATTTTTCTGGCTTTAATTTTTTTATGTAAATATGGTTATCTACACATCTAACTTTGCTTTTATTTCTCTGCTTTAAGAGCAGCATATGAGAGGTGAAATTGCTTACTGAAAATATAACTTCATGGAAGACTAGCTCACACTTAGAGTCTGCAGAGCAGCTGGACTAAAAAACCTGCTATGCTTCTGCTGATTTACTGTCAGTTTAATGCTATGTTATCACAACCTCTTATACTTTTATAGTTTGGGATAGTTTTAGGTTAGTGCACATTTAATGAAGAGTGAAGGGCTTGAGGTTGGGTGTATGCAAATATAGCTGTTATCACTGGAATGAATTGTCTTAATTTTGTACCAAGAAATTTCTAGAGTACAACTGTGAGCTATTCCAACTGAGAAAGCCAAATTTTAAATTGATGATAGGCTTCAGTGAGATAGAAAACAAGTTTGCTTGTTATCCGCCGCTTTGTTTAAAGACAGCCTTGCCCTTGTTCGTGAGCAAGTAAGGCCGAAGAGGGCAGAGCTGAACAAATGGTCTCTCTTTTTGGAGCAAAATATTACCCTCTGCCCTTGAGAAATAAAACAAAATAAAATCTCATGATGGAGGAAGAGACAAGCAATCTTCATAGCACTACCCAACAATGGTCAGCCACACAGAGAAGTACTCATACCCACTCCACCAAAACAAAACCTATGTCTGCAATTCTCCCTACCCAAAGTTCCTCTGCTATCTTGTTTACAATTGTCTTACCAGGTGTACATTAAGGGGAAACATAACACTAGGAAAACATCAGAAAATCTCTTCTATCCATAATAAAATTTTTAAAAATGGGGCATCTGAATCTACGTTACTTTGATAGGCAGGTGAAGTATGTGGAAACCTGATATCTCTGGGGTCCAGTAGCAGGACCTGATTCCAAAGTAGACTCTGCCACTTTCCCTTAGAAGAGACCTTGGGTTCCTCATTTGCATAATGTAGTTTTGTCTGAGAGGTTTCAAATCTTACCTAGAAAGTTCTTCTTTTTTCTTTTCTTTCCTTTCCTTTTCCTCTTTCCTTCCTTTTGAATAAGGTCTTGAGTTGAAGAATAACCCTGCTAATTCCAATATCCCCAAGATTCGTATTACTTTTTTTTTTTTTTTTGTACAGAGAGTCAAACCCATGACCTCCTGATTGCCAGGCACACGCTTGCCTCTGAACTATGTCTCTGCTCCCAGGTTACTTTTAAAAAGTCTTCTTTATTCCTCTAGTAAAGCAAGAGTTAAGGCTTCACCCCCTCATCCCCTAGGATTGCTCTAGCTATTCAGTGATGATAGTTTTAAAAGGAGTGGATGGAGGAAGAGATCAAGTTTAATGAATAATGTTCATTTATAAGAATGAATGCTATGTTAGTTTAAAGAGTATCAGTGAAACAAATACCTAAACAAAGAAAGGAGGCTATTAGTATCACACTTTCCTCACAGATAATCAGTCTAATACAGAAATCTCATTTAAAAATCATACTTACTAGTACATACTGAAGGAAAAGTCATGAATACTATTTGCTTTTCTTTCATAAATTTTGTTGAAAAGATGATTGGTATTGGGACAAGTTGAAAACTGGGCTTTGGAACTGGAAAACTTAGTACATCTGCTGCCACTGGGTCTCTGTACCTGAACTGGGTCCTCCATGTATTCGGTTTGTAGGGGATTTATAGAGGTGCAAGACTGAGGGTAAATCGGTCTGAGAAATAGATCTGTGATATTTGATATTAACGATGAAAGAAAAGGAAAAAGGAAGAGGATAAAAGCTCCTATTATTGTCAGTTTTGGGATTTGCATCTTTCTGCCTTTAGAAACCCTTTCTTGCCCTGTGAAAAAGTGAAACAGTGCTCCAGCCAAGCAGTTTGTGACAATGGTCAGAAGTCACATGCGTTGTACCGCATGGAAGAATCGTATTCACTGACTGCAGAGATGACTATGACGTTAATTTAATTTTCCCTCTTGGTTAGGTCCAGAAACTCTAGTTTGTAAAAGCCAGGTCTTAGAGGCCAAGGGCAGCAGACAGCGCATCCTGTTTGGGAAAGGCTCGAAATTTACAATTCAGCCCTAGATCAGAAGGAGGAGACAGTCTGGTGGGGAATATGGTAATGGAGAAAATGCCAGTTGGGGTAAAGTTTTGAAAGAAATATATCTGCATTTAAACTTTTTTTCAGGAGTATAATCTACTTATAATTCATGATATATATATATATATATACATATATACATATACATATATACACACACATATATATATATATATATATATATATATATATATATATATATATATATATATGTACTTGTGTTTTGGCTGGCTCAGCCCACCCTGGGGGTGGGGCTGGTGCAGCATGTGGTGCTGGGGATTGAACCACCATCCTTGCAGTTGCCTGAGCTTGCCTAAGCAGGCACTTTAGACCTCTGAACCATCTTGCCGGCCCTACTTCATGAAATCTTAAGTCAGCTCTGTTGTATATTTAGTTAAGTGAAGTTCACCTCTTCATATACCAGAGTGGACAGAAATTTAGTGCTCTAACATACTAGGGGAAAGGCAGAGGTCACAGAGAACGGTGGCGTGAGGGTGACGGTAATGAGAGCATTTGACATTTCTGAACGTTCCTTACCTGCCTGGCACTGTCCTCTTCTGTGCTACAGCAGCACAGTGGGACCTCAGCAATATTTGAACGAATGGATCTTTTATAAAATCACAGCGTGTAGCATGAGGCATCACTAGTGACATACCGGGAAACCTGAGGATGGTTCTCTCTCCATTTAGACTAAATGACACACACAGCATTTGCTACTTTGTCTTGAGAACAGGACTCTAGGGAGTGAAGATACAAAGCATCAAAATCAGGAAAATTCAGCTATTAGGGGCTAAAGTTATCCTGTTACAAAGTGGAGACTATAAAGATCAATGCTCCCATCTCTCTTTATATATTATTAAACATGAGCAAATCTCCCAAATTTCTTCAATTCTATTTTTCATATCTACTTCTGGGTTTGCTAAGAAGATGAAATGAAATTACAGGTAAAATTATAAAAAGTCTTGTAAAATGTTAGTCACTTCCATATTTCAACTTTTTCATAGCTCCCTATCCAGTTATACCACAAGACATGAGTGGAATGATGAGTAAGGCATGGTACTCCTGAAAATGCTAAATTAGTAGCAGTCCTGTGGAAAACATTGTGGGGGCCTCCTCCACTCTCACAGCACTGAAGAGGGCTTTTAGGGACTTTTATGAATCCTCATGCCCTTGTGCCTTTAAAATATAATTCTGACGTTGCTTGCACATAGGCAACATCTTCCAGTCTTCAACTTCACAAAACATGAAATCTTATATACATGTGTTTTGTTATTTCTTTGTTTTCTTATTACAACTAACTAGCAAACAAAATAATACATACTTACAGCATATAAAAATCATGTATATATAATATATATGTATATATGTATAATTACTACAATCAAGCTAATTAAAATTTTTACCATGGGCCAGCGAGGTAGCTCAGTAGTCTGAAGTGCCTGCTTAGGCAAGCTTAGGCAAGTTTAGGCAACTGCACACCCTGGTTAGATCCCCAGCATCACATGCTGCACCAGCCCCATCCCCAGGGCAGGCTGAGCTGGCCATAACATAAATAAATAAATAAATAAATAAATAAAGTTTAAAAAAATAGCTATTACCACACAAACTTAGTGACAGTTACTTTCCTCCAATTAGAAACATTAGATAATAGCACAAGGAAAAATCTTCTCCTAAAAAGAAAACTGTGCTGTGTTTCATTCCCAGTGACAAACTAAAAGAGTTAAGTGAACAAGATTATAGATGATTTTGTGATACCTTAATATACTAACACATTTTTTAAAGTAAAACCTGCAGTGTCGTATGTACTGTTTGTAGGTTGCTATTTCACTCAACAAAGCGTATTAGACACATTTTAACCTCAATAAATTCATGGACACATGGTGATCTCACAAAGAAATAGCAATTTTTGTTTCCCTTTATTTTCTCTTATATATTCCATTCCCCCCATTTGCTCTCCTTTTTGTTTAATTATGTGTCTTCTGCTTTCATGTCATCTTATTTAAATTCCAAATGTTGGAAAAAATGTGATATTTGTATTCATAAGTCTGGTTCACTTCTCTGACCTATAAATCAATTTTTCCTGTGAATGACATAATTTCATTTTTTATAGCTGAATTATGCTTCATTACTTACATGTTATGTTTTCTTTGTCTAGATATTTCCTAATGGGCCCCTAGGCTGGTTCCTTCTCTTGGCCATTATGTTTCAATAAACATTGGAGTGTACATATTCCTATAGGAGTCTGACTTTGTTACCAAGGAATGGTCTAGCTGGGTTGTATGATCGTTTCATCTTTAGTTTTGCAAGGAGCTTCCATACGACTCCCAGAGGGCTACACTAATGTATATTCCTATCAGCAATGTACAAATGTTCCTTTTTCACCATATCTTTTTTTTTTTTTTTAATGAGCAGAACATATTTGTTAAGGGAAAGAAAGCCCTTGTTCAAGAGAAGGACAGGAGGGGTGTCCCAAATGGGTGTCCCCCTTTCACCATATCTTAACATTTATTGTTTTTGTATTCTTGTTGACAGCCATTCTGACTGGAGTAGAAATGGAAGCTCAATGTACTTTTGATATTAATTTCCTTAATTGTTAAAGATATTGGCCAATTTCTTGTATTTACTTAGGCTTATACTTCATAGTATAAGAGATGTTGATTAATTTCATTTATTCACTTCTTGATTAGACTATCTGATTTTTATTTTAATATTTTAACTTAATAAGTTAATAAATAATACATAAAAGTATAACACAGGTATGCTGTACAGATGCATAGTACTGCATAGGTAAGTAAAAATATCATGGTAACTGTGGGAATCAGTTGCAAAAGCTCATGGTAACATGTAATCCACTTACATAAAAATTCCATAATAGCAAATTTATGTTTCTAGAAAGTATATTAGTATTTGTGTAAGACTTTCTGTGGTTATAGGAAGTGACAGTTAATGAAGCGTTATATTTTTCAGGATGGTTAAAATTCTCTAAAACTATTTTATTTTACTGATCATACAACTCTATGAATGTAATAGAAATTAATGTGTATTTCAAGTAGTGAATTGTATGAAATGCTTATTATACCTTAATATAGCTGTTGAAACACACTTTTCATGAAGTTAGGCAAATTAAAATATTTTAGGATTAAATATAAATACCAAATTTTTAAAAACTTCCAATTATTTTGGGTACTGCAAAATAGAAATTTGTTTCAGGGAGATAGCTTGGTGCTCTGAGCACCCGCCTGGCAAGGGCAAGGACCCAGGTTCAATCCCTGATAATGCATGCACTGCCAGGCCCAGGTATGCCATGCCAGCCACTGAAACTGAGTGTGGCTGTACACAGCTGTAATCCCAACACTGGGGAGGCTGAGACAGGAGGATCCCTATGCATTCCACCTGCAGAGTGACACTGTACCAAACACATAAAAAAATGAAAGATTAAATCTTTTAAAATTTGGAAATTTACTATACTAAGAGAAACAACACTAGTGGTACAATTCTACAATTAAAACATATTGTGGATTTATCTGAAAACATACTACTTATAATGTTCTTCCAATAGTTTTTCAAGCATAGTAGTTTATATCAGTGGTTCTCAGCCTTTCTAATGCCATGACCCTACAATACAGTTCCTCATGTTGCAGAGAGCCCAAACCAAAAAGGTGGCTACTTCAAAACTGTAATTTTGCTACAGTTATGATTCAGAATGTAAATACCTGACATGCATTATGTATTTGTTCAATCCCCGCTGGCGTCACGACCCACAGGTTGAGAACTGCTGGTTTACATAGTCTATAAAAACTCCAAAAATTCTTCAAAAGTCATTTATTTTTTTTTGGTTGCTCTTAATCCCATTCTTATATCAATATAGTACAAGAAAGAAAGGGACATAGAATTTTTTGTTAATTACATGAAATTTTTAAATTAAAAAGGTTGGTTGTATTTTCCATTTCACAAAGAACTATTCATATACTGGTTCAATGTTGAGATTTTAATAAATTAAATGTGTCTTAGCACATGACTGTAGTATGAAAAGTCACTTATTTAGGTCCCTGAGATAATTTGGGTTTTTTTTTTTTTGTCTTTTTTGAGACAGGGTCTTGCTATGCAGTTCAGGCTGGCCTTGAGCTCACTTTTGTAGCCCAGGCTGGTCTGGAACTGGCACCGATCCTCCTGCCTCAGCCTCCCTAGTGCTGGGATTACAGGTGTGAGCCACCACGCCTGGCTTTCCATGAGATGATTTGACTTGAATGCAGCAAACCAGGAACATTAAGCAAAAATGTGAATGAAGCTCTCTGTACAGCAGTAACAACAGAATAAAACAGCAAGTATAATTAATACTTAAATGACACAGCATGGAAAAAAAAAAAAGAAGGAAAACAGGGCAAAGAAAGCGGATACAAGATGCAGGAGATACCCATGTCGGGGAGGGCTATCAGAAGCACAAGGTGGAATGTGGCTCTAGGGGAAGTGACTTCAGGGTGGTGGCATCAGCTATAATTTGTCAGCGCACAGTCAGCATTCGTCAGCACGCTGATCAATGAAATCACCAAGTGTGAGCACCCAGGAAAAAGATTCTGAAATACTGAGAAGCTGTACAGAAGAGAAGAAAACAGCAAAAGAGACTTAGAAAAAAATGCAGATATTTGCTCAGCCCAAAGCAGCTGTGTGCAATCTCCGTGAAGCTCAGGCAGCACCCGGATCGAGCCCTTGGATATGACTCTGCCATGACCTTACGTCAGCAGCTATAGTGGCAGAGACGATGATGGGACGCTCAGAATTTCTTCCCCTATGCAGGTTTAAAATGTTCACTCTTTAGGTCTTTCAGGTTCACTCGTCTTGTCCTTTGGCATCGTTCATTGATGGTCAGCTTCGGTGGAGAGGTGGAAAGGCTGAGCTTTTTGAACAGGAAGTTGGTAACAACTGGGGAATTGTTTGATTCAGGAAGAAAAAAATTAGACAGAAGAGGAGAGAAACACTTGTGAAGTGTAAGTTTGTGAGTAGGATATTGTTAAAGCAGAATTTATACCTCATGCTGAAAGGAACTTATTGATTAGAAGTAAACTTCTACATTATCGACAAGAAACATGACTTACTTCTTTCGGAGGGTTCAAAACACACTCCATTGCTTTCTTATTCCCTATTGTGTTCAGATATCTATTGGGGTAGGTTAGTAATGATAAGGTTAAAAAAGAATACTGTATTTAAAAATCAACAAAAGTATATTTTACAACTTTTCCACAATATATACTTTAAATAGATGGTAAAAATACTGTTATCTGCATCTGTCCATAATGAAATATTAATTTAAGCATAAACATTAACTAATCTTACACAGGCAGAGGGCTCCGTTTGTTTTCAGCACTAGAGAATCCAGACTGATAACATCAACAATATTTGACACCACCATGTCAACCTACTCCCAGGTTCTCCAAAATTTTAATCTGGCATGGAGAGTGGGAATTATAGCTGGGATGACACAGGGTGACACATGACTCTCCAGTGCATATTCTACTTCCCAAAACAATGTACACACACACACACACACACACACACACACACACACACACACACGTCTGTCTATTTCTCTCTGTCCTTTAAAACAATTACAACATTTTATGCTGCATTGGCAAGGGTCAGCTTTCCAAGCCAGTAGACCTTGGGAGACATTTCCATGTGAAAAGCTATGATTTCACAAATTGTACTTGTGTTTAAATTGACAATTGACATGGCAGACAGGGAAACATGGCAAGAGAAAAATGCAAAATACTGTGTAAAAAGAGACGCACTCAAGCTGTAGCATGCAGACGTGATAAATTTACTGTGCCTACAGGAAAGCAAAGGAAAGACAACTCTCCTAATAAATTAACAGACTGTCAGAAGCAGAGTAAAAGAAATCTTCTTTCTATTTAATAGGCAGGGAAAAACAAAACAAAAGCAAAAAAGCACAACACAAGTTATACTCACTCCTGTATTTGGTTTAGAGACAGCAGTTATAATCTCATGAAGGTCAATAAAATATTCCGATCTACTGGTTGACCATGCCTTTGATGTGGCAGGCCGGCTGGCACATTTTGTTTCCACTAATACTTAAAATGGGCTCAGCTCTCCCTGTACTTGTTTGGTATCAGATTTTTATAAATCGTCTGACCTAATACTCTCTGTACACTGGCAATCTTGATATTTTTTCACTCACTCTTATAGGCAGTTTCATATCACAGACTTATGGAAAAAATAGATTTTTCTTCTTCATTCCAGATCCTCTTGAAACAAAGTCTTAAACCAAAGCCTTCCTTGTTGGTAATCTAGTATTTGGATGCCTTTCATCATTTTATTTGTTCCGCATAAGATTTTGCTGGAATACTTTATTGGTTATATGTTTTACTGCAGACCCAGAGCCCCCAAGTATATTTTGCAACAAGGGCTGTTCAATTTAGAGACACTAACTGAAATTCAGTGTAAAAGTAAGGCTCATTCACAACCCCCACAAGCCATTCCCATCCGAACCGTTTCTTCTATGTCCATCTATGAAACATTCTTCTTGCTTTAATTACTGTGTAGTCCAGTGTGCCATCTTTCTGGACTCTGTCTTTCTGTCTTGTTGTCTGTTCCTCTGTCTCTGTCTCTCTAATGTATTTGGTACAGGATCCCTCTACACAGCTCAGACTCATAGTGATCCTCCTCTCTTCATCCCCCCCAGTGCTGGGGTTATAGGCATGTGCCACCATGCCTGGTCTTAGTGGCCAGCTAAGTGCATCTGGGGGTGTGACCAGAGCAGTCTGTGGTGCCCAGATCCAGTTGCGGTTCCTGCACTCTCTAAATAGGAGCTTAATCTGCTTAGGTACCTTGCCTACCCAAGACTGTCATTCTGCCCTGTCTGGAAGCATCAGCTTTTTCTGGTGGCAGACACTGGTGTTTCTGCCCTATGGCCCGAGGCTGTCGCATGTTTCAATTCACTGGTCTCTGCACTGACATGCTGAGATGTGTCCACTGCTCTTTTTCAACTGCTGCAGTGATCCAAGTTCCACAGCGTCAGATACGGGTCCTAAGGAAACTGCTGGATCAGTGTCTCCTTCCGCCACTCTTAAAGATTATCTGCATTAGCTATGCTTTTCTGATGTGGCTTAGGAGACCACTGCTCATGCTTGGTCTTTGCTGAAGCTGTGTGCCGGGCAAGGGATGGGACCCTTTCTTCCCGCTGTTCCTGTCTTGTCAGTCACTGATTTCTAATGTGAGCTGTTTCACTCTTACCCTCTTTTCCTATTCTCTGCCTATTGCTGATTCCAGCAATTTACAGCAAGCTGAGATAACATGGGATACGGGCGCCTTAAAGTCGCATGACAGATGACATCCTGCCTCTGCTTCTCATGCCTGCAGGAGGTGCTTTCCTCCTCTACCTTTTGAGATGCAGAGGATAAGAATAGCAAGCTGGGGCACTTAAACAGCTTCGCTGTTTTTGTTGCCTGGGATCTTTCTATCCAGAGTCTGAATGAAGCTCCGGTTGTCCACACCCAGGACACACTTCAGTGCGTCCCCTAGAATCGCTACCTCTGTGTGCTCTTCGTCAGCTGTATTCTCCTCTCTGAAATCTGTAAGGCAGTGGGTACTGTTCTCTTTCTCTTCTTCCTCTCTTATCATCAGCAGAATCTTCTTCCGGCTCATTAGTTCACTTTCGTTTCCAGACTGTTCCGTTTCAGCTCTTTCTTTTCCTTCCTCTCCTTCTTCATCTTGTTCGAGATTTTCACCTGACAGAGCATGAGCTAAATGTGTCCTCTCCCTGGGCCAAGAACAGCCACATATTTCAGGGGTGCAAGGGACGCTGTTCAGCCCAAGCGCGTGCGCCCTGTGATCTGAAGCCAGTAAGAGTCACTAGACCCGTGCCTGCCTCTTTTATCTCTCCACTAAATTATAAACTCTGAATATTGATAGTTTTATTTGTATTGAATTCGATTAGAAATTATAAGAAAATATACTTTTCTGAGATGCTTAAATGGTATAGCATAAATCACGTTTAAGCACAACGCTTAGATTATAATAAAGTGTGTTCAATTATTAAATGATGTCCTATTATTCCCTCTTCTCCTCTGCTAAGTTCTTCTTCCTTAGGTTAACTTTCCCATCAAGAGGAATATTCACCTCACTTGGTAATTGAAACTGGGTGCTCCACACAACAGAAATAATGGCAGCAAATGTCAACTTAAGTTGTTAAATGCAGCTTTCACGTCTCAGACGCCGGACAGAAACATTCGGATCTAGGTGCATAGCACAGATTTTTTTTCTTAGGCTCAGCTTATGTTAAGACCCCTTTGGTGCCAGGACTGAGGCTGCACAGGTAGGGTGTGGCAGAGAGGGAACCCGGAAAGAGGCTTCCTCGTCCTCAGGAAGTCACAGGTGGGGAAGGTCTCCCAGAAGGAGCTTCATCTGTGGCAAGCAGGAGCGTCGTAGGGCCATGAAAGGGCCTGGCGGAGAAATGGGAAATGTAAACAGATGAAATGGAATGAAGAACTTGATGACGCATACCTAGTGGGCTTGGGGGAGACAAAACGAACTAGACTGCAAAACCGCAGTGGGCAAGCAAATTCTCATAAGTGAGTTTACCATTTTGTGGCTGGAAGCAAGAGAGAAAAAGCGGTTTGGGAGGTGTGCATAGGGCAAGTAGGGGACGTGGCCTTAAACATGTTAAGAAAAAGCAGAATAGAAATTCCTGAGGTGCCTTGAAGTCACAAAAATAAGTTTGTATTTCTTTTCAATTATTATTGTTATTATTATTATTATTATTATTATTATTATTATTATTATTATTATTTTGCGGGACCAGGGCTCAAACTCATGATCTTGAACTTGCCAGTCAGGCACTTAAGCCACGGAGCTATCTCCTGGCCGGCCCCAAAATAATATTTTAAACAACACAAATGTCATAAGATAAAGCAAGCCTTTCAAATTTTTAAGAACCAAACTTTCTGAAAGGAAAGAAAACTCATTTCTTCTAGAATGAATGTCATTTTAGAAACTCCTGAATTGTTTATTCATTTTATCACGCTGGAAATGTTAAAAGCCCCTTGGGGATATGCTGATGTTGAAAGAATTTAATCCTTTGCACATGCTTCTGTGATTTCCTATTAAGTTTAAGTTATTTTGCCCATAATGCATGGCACAATAAATCCTTTCAATTTTGTTCACTTCATCTCTTGAGTCCATGACATTTTCGTGGAAGAGAAGCAGCGTGGTAAAGAGAAAACACGAATTCCAGGCAGCCGGATACAGTTTTCTAGCTTCACATCAGTAAGTCACCCCAGCCGCAAAGCGGCACTCCTAATGCACACTTGCTGGCTTGGCGTGAGGGCTCTGAGGTGCAAGCCAAAGGCTCAGCTGCGATTGTCCTCTCCCCAGTCCAGTCCTATGTGTTGATGGATGCAAACAGAAAGATCACATTCTGGTTGTGGGCTGACACCCGCACCATGGTACCTCTCTTTTGGGGAGTGTTTTGCAAACAATTTCCTTTCCAAACAGAAGTTTAGCAAATTTTGTTTGTGTTTGAGAACTCTTTGTTAGCTTATGAGCACGACCACTGCCTTCTTTCCTACAGGAACACAAGCATGGCCACCGTTTCCAGAGTTGCAGAATGAGCCTAGTCCGTGAACCGCGGCATCCGAGCATTTTGCCTTCTTTTTTCTTCTACTCCCCTCCCAGCTAGCGGCACAATCCCCTCCCCCCCCATCTGCAAATCTCTTTCCCAGCTCTGCAGAATCTTCCTACTTATCGCTTAAGATGGCTCTGTTACTTTGCTCTTACAACTATTTGTATTTTGGATCTCTTATATCAGAAAAAAATAAGTGGCACTTAACTTTTCTTGAACCGGTGCATTTTTGGTGTCACGTGACGCTTACGTTCCTCCTGTGAAGTTGCTATACTGCAGAGCACAGTTAACTTAGCTTCCATCTCCTTTCCCTCCCCTCGTGCTCCGCTATCTCTTGACCTCCTCTTCATCTGAGAGAGGTCTCCCTAATGCCCATCATCTAGCTCACATTTTACTCTTTATTTATAATTTGGATTTTTCAGGTCAAGAGACCATGTGATAGCTAAGCTTGTGTGTCTGATTTATTTCACTGAATTTCTAAGATTCAGCCTGAATCTTAGAAACTGCCTATATGGGCATCAACAGATGAAGGGACAAATAAATTGTTGTATTGTTACACAAGGGAGTATGACTTTGCCCTACAGAGAAACTTGAGTCACATTTAACCTTTTGTGACTTATTTCATTTAGTGTTATTGTCTCAGGATCCATTCATTTCCTTCCAAATGACCCAAGTATATCATTCTTATGGCTGAATATTCATATATTAGATATATACATATTATATATAATAGATATGTTTTTGTGCAACTGGAGTTATGCACAGTCTTTGCTACTGCCTATGACTTTAAGAATTTTACCAGTTTTTCACTCAACAGATTCAGCATTTCAGATTTTTTATGCCTCTAATTTTGATTTGATTTGATTACAGCTTAAAAGATGGAGACTGATATTTATTCTTCTGCATGTGGATAGTTAGTCTGCCCAGCACAATTCCCTGAAGAAGCTCCCTTTCCTCTAGGACATATTTTTGGACCTTTTAT
Source organism: Myocastor coypus (assembly GCA_004027025.1). NCBI lineage: Eukaryota > Metazoa > Chordata > Mammalia > Rodentia > Myocastoridae > Myocastor > Myocastor coypus. Next base: position 27,006 of record PVJA010013269.1, on the reverse strand, counting down.
TTAAAATCAGATAGCTACAAGTACCTGAGTCTTTTCTGCATGCTCTACTCTATTCTACTGGTTAACAGGTCTGCTTCTGGCCTATAGAAGTTTTTGTCAAGAGATCTTAATATTTCTGTTGGCTGTTTTTTTTTTTTATTAGTGGATGCATGTGATACATAATGAATCTGTTTATTATGGAGAGGTGGTACATGTACCTGTCATATCCTAACACCTTTTACTTCTGAGAAAATCTATTTCTGTACAAAAAGAATAGATGATAGAGCTAGAGACACACTAGAGCCCATGCATCAATCTTCTACCAATGCTTAGGTTCTATCTTCAAATTCCAAACAGGTATTTGTGCCATTCACACTCCAATAATTTCCTTGTATATGTGTTCATGTCCTTGAGAAGATACGCACTGCATGAAAGGCTTCCAATGTTAAAATATTGTTTTATTAAATACAGCTTTCTTCTACTCTGCATTAACAACACACTGGTACTGAGTGTGCTTCTGTAGCAACATTGAAGGGCCAGGGAGATAGCTCAGTGGAAGAAGTGCTTGCCTGGCAAGCACAAGGTCCTAAGTTCAATCACCAGTACTGAAAACCAAAGTAGTTGAAGAAGAGAGATGGTAGCCTTGTGACAATGACTATTTCAGCATGGTACCAACTTCTAGTCTCCAAAAAGAGAAAACTGGGATTGTTGCCACAGATGTTTAACAACCCAGTTAAAAAATCTCAATTATAACAATACTGAGGAGATCCTTTCAGATATTCTACGTGAAAATTCTTTTTTTTTAATTTTTTTTATTTTTTTTATATTTATTTATTTATTGATTTATTTATTTATTTATTTATTTATTTATTTTTGGTCTTTTTGAGACAGGGTCTCACTGTGCAGCTCAGACTGGCTTTGAGCTCACTTTTGTAGCCCAGGCTGGTCTCGAACTCACAACGATCCTCCTGCCTCAGCCTCCCAAGTGCTGGGATTACAGGCGTGAGCCACCACGCCCGGCAAAAAATTCTTTATATATAGTCACTTTAAGTAGTTAATGTCTTTTCTTCACAGTTATCGCACAAAAAGTAATCTCTGTTGCATTACATCGCAAAATACATTCAATGGTCAGCATGCATATAAAAGCCGTACTTGGGAGATTGAGGCAGGAGGACCTCAGCGACTTCAAGGCCAGAGTGGGTTAATAGTGCACTCAAAACCAGTCTCTACTGCTTACATAGTCCCATCTGTTGTAATTTTCTGTGTTGGTGCTGAAAGAAGTGACTAGAAGACCTGATGAAGTTAGCTCAGAGGACTCACAGAGACTCCCTCACCAGTGAGCAAAGAACCTCTGAAACAACTCAGATTTATTCAGGATAGTCATCGTGATCTCATGTACAACCACCCCAGCAAAGGAAAACCGTGTGCTCAGGCACTAAACGTGACCATGGCCTCATTAAAGTAAAGGAGGGCCACGTGCTTAGTCACCAGCGCAACCAAGATCTCCATCAGCTTACATCCTAGGGTTCACTCAGGGGTCAACCAATAACATTTCAAGAAAGGGAGAAAGCAACAAATAGAGAACCCACAGGTGAAGCTGTCCTACCACAGCTGCCTCTGGGCCCCATCCATCACAGTCTGACTTTCGAAATGCCCATCAGGTTACATCTCCCTGTTCTTAATTTTTTGAAAAATTCAGGGAGAGGACTACAGATTATCAATTCACAACTTGTGGATGGACCTGTCCTCACCACTAACCAGTACAAAGATCACATATCACGATGCTTCCACTAGACCATAGGATAATGTTTTCAATATTAATGTTTTCAATATCTGTAACAGAGCAGTGTCAAACAATTCCGACAATCCTCTCACAAAAGCAAAAGTCCATAGTTGTTCTGATTTCTTATGATAAACAGTTTGTACGCTCTGGTTCAATACCACTCCATCCGATGCAGCCGCGGTGGTGATAGTCACCATTCCCAAGAGCGTGGCTATCATGGGTTCACTTTTGTTCTTTTTTTCAACCTTTCCAGCAAACGTTGGAACTACTCCATGGAAGAGAAGTCCTGTCTCGGACAATAGCTCTAGCAGAAGTCAGATGCTGATCCTTGTCCTGCTATCAATGTTGTTCCTAGAAAATTCAAAGCTAATAGAAGATTTTTAGACATACATCCAAAAAAAACAACTGTGACTTGTAATGCTATGGTTAGAAAAGTTCTTTATAAACAACAGGTGAAGGAGGTGAACACATGCCTGAGTAGAACAAGTTGTTCCTTATAAATAATGAAATATTTTCACCTCAATTTCTTTCCTTCTGCCATCCAGGCAGAGCTATAAAACTCCAATAGAGTTTCATAGAACTCCAATCTATGATGCTTCCATTGGAAGTATTAACTAAGTCCCAGGCTGCCTCTCCTCTACAGATTTCCCAATGTATTCTAATATAAGCAACATTGGTATTCTGGCAGGATGGCAGATCTGGCAGTGGAAACATTCTACTAGCATCTGTACCTGTAAAGTCCTTTCCTTGGAGAAGAAAAGGTCTTTTTTTCTCTCTCTCTCTTTTTTTCTTTTAACTTGGTGTTATTATTTATTACACTTCTTCTGAGTGGTAGCTTTGAAATACAAATCCAATAACTGAAATTACCTTTAATACTCACCAGAAACGACAATAAAGCCACCATAGTGATGTAGAAGGAAAAACCCAATCTCTGGTGGATGATTTCCAAATGATTTTTCCTTTTGGTTCCCTTCAGGTGATGATTAATCCTGGATGTCAATCTTTAAAGAGGTCAGAATTTATTTGACCTTTGGTGTTCAGGTCTGGCCCACTGCGGGAGCATATGTCCCTCCCGCAGCTGCTAGATCTCTTGCCTTTTGTGTTATCTCTTTGGAGGGCCCAGCCCTCTCTGACTGCCTATAATGTCTCTAACTTGGCTGTCTACAACATTTTCCCCCTCTGAAGAAGCAACCCGAACTGCTGTGAGGGAAATATGGGTGACATTGCTCTAGCTTCTTCAGGCTGGAAAGGGTCATCTTAGTTTGCGATCGACAGAGATACTCTCCAGAGGTGCTACCTAAAGGCTCTCAAGAGACATCAGACACTTTTATCTTGGGTAGGTAGAATAGATTAAACCCCTTTTATCTATGGAGTCTGACAATTTATTATAAGTCCTTCTAGCTTTTAATATGTTCATCTCTAAACTTTGAGAACTCATGAAAACCAGAATACCCTTTTTTTTTTTTTTTTTTCTATTTTTGGCTATCTTTGTAACAGAAGAGTGACATTAGCTAGCTAATTTGTATATTTTATTGTAATTTTTGAGGTATGATAACTGGAAGGAAAGTCAGGATTAGAGAAAAATAAAAAGACCTGTGCCAGTGTCCAGCAATAGGCTGGGTTTTCTTTTGGTCATGATTTCTTAGAGCTCCTCCATGGAGATGACAGAGGCTGTCTGGCCAGAGGGAGCAGGCAGGCCCAGTGCTCTTTAGTCCTACTGGACCTTCTGGGAAGCTGAGTCTGAGCTCTGGGGCCTTCACCTCAGAGTGTAGTCTCACTTCTAGTGGCTGCTTTGGCAGTCAGGGCGTGGCTTGTGGGCCTCTTGAGACAATCCCTCTTATTCTGGCCTGGCTTCCGACAGCCATAGCAGATGAACTTTATTGCTGAGCCATTCTTGAAGCCAAGATAATCAGACCTTTGGATTTGAAACTGCAATAAGGCACCTAATTTTTATCTTTTTGTTTTCTCTCCCTGGTTTTCTCCCAGTCCCAATTCTAGGAAATTTATTTCTTAGTATCCTATAAATTATCAAGTAAGTTTTTTCATTATCAATCAGATTTTGTATCCATTGTTATGCTTACTCATTTTCTGGGTTTTATTCGCGGAGCTGGTACCCAGGCTTGGGTCATTGCACTCCTAAGCCCAACAGCTGAAACCAGTTGCTCACACTCATGTGGAGCAGCTGAAGGATTAGTTGGGGGAGAAGGCAGAGGTTGAACCTCAGCAAGCACGGAGGGTGGACTTGAAACCTCCAGTCGCTCCACCAACCTGGATATTGACTGTGTCAAATGTTCCATATGATGAAAAAACTTCCGGGTACTACATGCCTCTTTCTCCAACTCATTTTCCCAAACTTTCAAAAAGTCCTCAAGATCAGAGGACAGAGACAGAGGGCCAGAAAAGCCTGCTTTACTTTCGAATTTTCCGTTTCAGACTCTCCATCCCTCAAGGACGAATCATCAGATGTGGTGCTGCCTTCATACTCCTTAATGTCCTCATCAATTGAACCCCTCCTAAGACTTCTTTCCCGAGTCTGGGAAATCAGCTGCAGACTCAATTACCCAGAGTCAGACTGCAGGCTCCAAAGCCAAGGAGATGAGGCTACACAAAGACCACACGCTTAAAGGGATAGGTTCTCCTTGCTGATGCGCTCTTTGCAGAGCTTTTTCGACCTGCTTCCAAACTTTTAAGTCCAGAGCAGCTTTTTCTTTAGGGTGAAACCATAAATAATATCTTTTTATAAGGAAAAATAATTCTTCAAAAGTTTTTGGTTTCACCTTTACCCCTGCTCCTGAGTAGTGCCTCTATGGACATACTTTTTTTTTCCCCCCCCAAAAGCGGAATTGTTCTGAGTTATTGCCAGTGGTCTTGCCTATTCTGGGTATACATTTCCCACCTGGTCAGGACTCTCTTAACTCACCACTGGTCGTCTTCCATGCCCCACACCACGCAGCACTTATTGTAAAGTTCTTTGTTGGGGCCTAAAGAAATGACAAGAAGACGTGATGAAGTTAGCTCAGAGGACTCACAGAGACTCCCTCACCAGTGAGCAAAGAACCTCTGAAACAACTCAGATTTATTCAGGATAGTCATCGTGATCTCGTGTACAACCACCCCAGCAAAGGAGAACCATGTGCTCAGGCACTAACGTGACCACGGTCTCATTAAAGTAAAGGAGGGCCACGTGCTTAGTCACCAGCGCAGCCAAGATCTCCATCAGCTTCCATCCTAGGGTTCACTCAGGGGTCAACCAATAACATTTCAAGAAAGGGAGAAAGCAACAAATAGAGAACCCACAGGTGAAGCTGTCCTACCACAGCTGACTCTGGGCCCCGTCCATCACAGTCTACTTTTTGAAAGGCCCATCAGGCTACACTATGTCTAAAAATATTCAACGGAAGGGCACAATTAACGTGAAGGTAGATTTTTAAATGCTTACCTCTCTTTTCCCCTTTGATTGATTATTTCCCATATAAAGCAACATGGGTGTCAGTCACTCTAGAATTCGGTAGAAAGACCTTAATTTTTAGAACTCTGGATAATAAAATAAGAATTACAACATCTAGGGCTGCGGAGAGCTTGACAGTCTAACAGCCTGCCTGGCAAGAGTAAGCACCAGTTCAATCAGCAGCGCCACTGGCTATGGTGCCCTCAGAATCCCAGGGGCACCGTGCTGGCCACCAGAACGCAGTGTGGTGGTGCACATGTATAATGCGAGCACTGGGGAGGCTCACCCAGGACAAGCACTCTGAGGCTGAGCTTCACAAGTGAGACCTTATACCAAGTAAACAAATAAAATATATTTTTTTTATTTTGTTTTCTGTACGTTTTATGGGAGGATCTATGGGATTTACAGGGTCTCCCTACTAGATCAGACTCAGTGTTCCACTTGTTTACAGCCTCCCAGGAGCTGAGATTACAAGCACAGGCCACCATGCCCAGTTTCAATTGCCATCTCAGGGCACTGGAGGGGCAGGGCCGGCACAGCAGGCCTGCAGATAGAACTTCCGGCCCCTGTGTCTGCTTGTAGGTACTTTAATCTGATGAGCTACTCTAAAGACTTGGAAAATGATTAGTAAATGATAGTCAAAGATTAAACAAAATAATTTGCTAATTCAAGTGCTGTGCATTACTTTTTTGGAAGCTACAAATGGAAACAGAAATCTCCCTTTTTAGATGAGTTCTCCAGAAAGATAGCAGAAAAGAAAATGGATTTATTATTAAGAAAGCATGTGGTATCCATCACAGTCAATCTGCTAAGACATTGCAAAAAATGAAAGAACTCTCACCTTTCTTTTTTTTACTATAAATAGGTAGTTATCATGGATATTTTCAATAAACAATAATTAAATCTCAAGAGACTTCAAGACAACAATTTTGCCCTGGAGTTCATCCTGTAATGGGAGTGGCTATCTCCATTAGTTAATTGTTTTTAAATAGTGAAAAAATAAACTCATACTTATGACCAGTGGTAGTTTTGCAAGCGGTCACAAATCCAGCAAAAGCCTTGCATAATTTGTGAAAAGATTTACAGGCATTTTAAAGTGACTTAAAAATAACTTAGACTTTTCTGAAGTAAATTTTTTAAAACAAAGCTTAATTCCCTGTCTTCAATCAGAAGTAAACTTCTTGTTTTCAATTGTGTCTGTCCTTACACCTTGTCTTCCACATTCCTTTGGAGTCTAGGTTGTGTATTTGTCAGAGAGTATTATGAGCTAGAAAAGTTCCCTCTGAGAATGGGCGCACCATTAGTTTATAAAACAAAACAAACAAAAAAATTCTTTTATTTATCTGTTTACTTGGTATACGGTCTCACTGTGAAGCTGGGCCTCACAGTGATGCTTCGGAGTCAGCCTCCACAGTGCTGGGATTATAGGTGCACACCACTACACTGCGTTCTGGTGGCCATTTCCTCCGAGAATGCGTTCCCTGTGCCACCGGGGGACATGAAGAAATGTGAAGAACCCTGCTCTCTTTTCTCTGTTGCGTTGTGTTTCACTTCTAACATTCTGCTGCACTTCTTTTTCTCATCTTCTCCAGCCTTTGCTAGTAGGAGCCGCTCCACTCTGTAAATTCAACATTGCAGGATACTGGAGTCAGGCCACGTGGGGCATCAGAAACCTGAGCCTCGACGCCCATAAAATCACAGTGTTTGCCTTGCCGTTTTTAGGCCCTCTAATTAAGGTGCGGGGGCTGAAGCTTGGTACCGTGGGAGCCTTCATTCCTAGTAATTTGCTCTTTTCTTGTCTCTCGTCACTCACTGAGGAGAATGTTTCTAGGCCCAGCGTGCCTACCAGGGCCTGACCTTTGCCGCAGTCCCGTTAGCCCCAGTTGTTTTGGGCCAATCTTCCTCTGCCCAGTTTCCTACTACACATTTTAAATTGGCACCCAGTTTTTCTTGCAGCACTGTTATTTTTTTCTGGTAGGTTTAATTCCTCACATTAAGGATAATGATCTTGTACTTTTTTCTTCAGTTAAGGCCTTATAACTTATATCACTGACCTTGATATCAGCAGTTGATCTTTCCTCAGCCTTCAGATGGAGGAAAAGATTCCCTTCATTTTCCAAGTTTAAATCTACAGAACTGTCATCAGCTGAATGTGTGCTTCTTCTTCTTCTTATCTGCAACAGTCAAGGAGGTGATTTCCATCATGACCTATTAACCTTCTGAAGTCAGGAAAGCCAGGTTTTGCCTGGACTTCTTTTGATTAAGATTGAAATTGAGGATGGATGGGGTAGGATATAAGCAGGAGTATTTATGATATATAATATCAAGGAGGTAAAGCTCCTGCTAGCTGAGAGGGGCTCCTGAGCAGGTACCCAAGGAGGATTTCTGTCATGGGGGCTTCAGAGCGTTTAGGAAGGGAGGTCAGGGAACTATATAAGCACTATGACCTTTATCCTATGAGAGGGTATGTAGTTTTCGGGGTCCAGTCTATGCAGTGTTCATGTGGCACACATGTACCACCTGTGTGACCTTGAGCCAACGACTGGCCTTATTATTCCCTGCTGAGCTCGAGGGAGGATCCTGATCCCTGCCTCATGTCTGACTGATGCTTCTGCAAGAGCCCTGGAGGGTGATGACTCAGCAGACTCCCTTTTGGGACCACTCACCACCTAATGGAAGTTGCACTCCTGTCTCAGGTCTATGTGGTCTGAATCCTTCATTGTATTCTGAGTTGCTGTATATGGAAGTGATGTTAAAAATTCCTGAGGCCACAAGAAATTGTATGAGAATTTCTGAGACAATTCACTGAGCACACACACTCTTCTGAGGCTCTTTTTACCCTCTAGACAAGAGCATTTCAAATGATCCCAAACAGCCATTCCACCTGTTTGGGAACACTTATTAAAGAACGCATCCTATGCTCAAGTGATGCTTCATACTTAGACCTCTTGTCATAGTGACTTTCTTGTCCTTGTCAAGCAATACCTGGCTCACAGCTCTAAAGGAGGAAAGTTTTATTTTGCCTCAGTGCCTAAAGATGTTTAGACCAGGGTCAGTGAGCTGAAAGTTGGTGTAACATAGCAGAGGGGAAACAGCTTAACTTCAGGCAGTGTGTGGCTGAGAGAGAGAGAGACAGAGATAGAGAGAGAGAGACAGAGACAGAGACAGAGACACAGAGACACAGAGACAAAGACAAGGAGACAGAGACAGAGACACTAAGAGAGACAGAGACAGAGACACAGACACAGAGTCAAAGACAGGGAGACAGAGACAGAGACACTGAGACAGACAGAGAGGCAGAGAAAGACAGTGAGAGACAGCAAGACACAGACACAGACACAGACAGACAGATAGAAAATAGAAAATGCCTATTTGTGTTGAGCAGTCCTCTTTCCCATGAAAACTAGAAGTTATTTTACAGATAAGAGGAGTTTTATGACACAGTGCCAAGATTTTGTTCGTTTTCACCTTGAAAGGCTCTTCAGACCTGAAACCTTTATTGGTACCTGTGCCTGAAACTGATTCGAAGGAAGATCTTACCTAGAGAGTACCTGTCCTAGTGATATAGATTTTGAAGAAATCTCATTATTAATCAAAATGTTGATGATGAGTTCAGACAAAGTAAACAGCCCTGACATCTGTTTCAAAGCTTCCTTTTTAACTTGATTGATGATGACATATACAGCCAGACAAAAAAAGCTGCGAAGCTGCACAGAAAGATTTCTTAAAGACAAAATGTTTTACAGTTTTCCAAGCAGTGTTTGGAGAATTGATTTAATTTCAGATAATTTTCTATAAATTTAGAATAAATCCATAAATTTATCAAGGCGGAGCTAAATCAATCATAGTGTTTCATTTCTAAGGATGTTATGATGCATTCAAGTTGAATTATGTAAAGTACAGAATTTATTTGGCTCATTAGAATTAAGCCCTGCAGAAAGGCAAAGAATAAAAACATAATAACACAAATGATGATCCCATGGCAAACAGTTACATAAATAAAACCACAAGGCAAAAACTATTGAAGTCCAAAGAAGTAGTATCACATTTTACTAAGTGAAAATTGTATCTGAAATATATTTTGAAGTTAATTTTAAAAAAACATATCACAAAGGAAATTTTAAACATTAGACTCAAGTGAATTGCAAACAAAAATTATTAATGCATAATTTGGGGAGGTAAACATTTATGGAGCTCTGGCTTTACCCTAATCTTAAGCATATTCTACTTCTCCCACTAGTACCCCCTCTCTAACTCCTGTCTACTTTCACCTATGAGGTGCATTCCTTTGAAGAGCACGTCTCAGTGTGGCAGGCGATATTTGAAAGGCCAAAACAATCAACATCCATTTTTTTCAAACTTGTCCCTCAGTTGCATAACAGAGGCTTGTCAAGGTCACTTCAGAAGGACAGCAGAGACAACCTTAGAACTGCAAATTTCTCATGACTGCAGTGACTAAATTTAATGTTTTCTGATGTCCTTCAGAGGGCGATTATATTTGCTACCTTACCTTTTCTGTCAAAGGAAAAAGCTCTGTAAGTACTACGGGATTATAAAGCACAAGTAGCAAAAGGGGACGTGAACCAATCTCTGAAGTGACATAAAAATTCACTGAAATACTATTGGAGATAAAACAATTCCTGGGTTAAACTGATCTAGAAAACAACCTGGAGCCATCTGTGATCTATTTTTAAAATTCCACAAATTTAAAAATAATGACAAAATGGAAAATACTTATTTAATTTCCCTGCAAACTCAGCATATACCACCCATTCCCCTCTAAATTTGGAAATGATTTCCTATGGTCAATATTGTTTCTTTTCATACTGTGATATACAAAGTCTTTTATAAACCATTTCTCTGGATCATGGAAGAATAAATAAAACATATTTGTATTTTTAAAAAGAAAATAATTAGTGATCATTTTTCAGTATCTTTCCTTTTAAAAAGTTGTCTTTAAATAGATAATCGATAATAGTCCATTAAGAGATTGTGTATCCGGCTGGCCAAAAAGCTCAGCAGATTAAAGTGCCTGCAATCAGGCTCAGGAGCTGGGGGCTCAGATGTGCGGGCCCCACCCCTGGGGGACACTGAGACAGCAATGGAGACGGTGTGGCAGGGTACAGTGTAAACCAGCTCTTGGGAAGCTGTAAACAGGTGTATCACTATGAGTCTGATCTAGCAGTGAGACCCTGAAAACCCTGTAGACCCTTCCCTATTTAAGGAACTGGCTGTAAAGTTGCAATGTTTGACATTAAACTTAGTATAAAATTATTAGCTGTTTGATATAGAACGTATCAAAAGGTTAAATATCTTCCTCAGGAATGTTTATTTTATCTATATTATTATAAAATTTATAAATAATTGCTTATTACTTTGCTTTTTTTCTGTATTCACAGCAGGGTGAACAGGGTCTGCAAGGCCTCACTACACAGATAGGACTGACAGTGATGCTTCTATTTTCAGCCTCCCAAGCACTAGGACTTCAGGCATGCGACACCACGTCTAGTCTCAATGGCTGTCTCAGCATGCCCTGCAGGGGCTGGCATGACGTGCTGGGGATTGAACCCTGGCTGCTGCACTTTGCCTAAGCAAGTGCTTTAGTCCATTGAGCTATCAGGCCAGTGCCATCACTTTGACTTGAATAGATTCATTTGAAAATTTTCAATAATTAGTAGTCATCTGTAGAGTAAATGATTCTTTGGACAAATGTGGATAAATACCTAAATTTCCTTATTGGGAAAACCTAAAATTATGCCTTAATTTTATTAAAAGGTTCCATTTTTTTAATCTTTAAAAAATCATTTTATTTATTTATTTACTTATTTATTTATTTGGTACAAGGCCTCACTATGCAGCTCAGACTCATGATCCTCCTATCTCATCTTCCCCACTGCTGGTATTATAGGTATGCACCACCATGCCTGGTTTGAGAACCTGGAATTCCAGGGCTGGCATAGCATGTAGTACCAGGGTTCATACTCAAGACCTTTTGCTTGCCAGGCAGGTGCTTACACCACTGAGCTATCGCCCCAGACCAAGAACTAATTTTTCTGTTGCTGATAACCTCAAACATTGTTTGCTGGACAAGAACACTTGATATGTTTTAAAAATTGCCATAATTAGCTGTGTGAACTTTATATGAACTTTATGTTCTCTGAAACAGAGTTATTCATTAAGTGTGTGCAGACTAGGCTACAAGCATCTTTTTTAAAACTCATACCACATCTACCATCTACCTTTCTGTGTATCTACTTGGCTTACACTTAAAATGTTCCTATAAAGTTTCATATGTTTAAAAAGTGATTGGTAGCCGGGCGTGGTGGCGCACGCCTGTAATCTCAGTACTCGGGAGGCTGAGGCAGGAGGATCAGTGCGAGTTCAAGACCAACCTGGGCTACAAAAGTGAGCTCAAGGCCAGCCTGAACTGCATAGTGAGACCCTGTCTCAAAAAGAAAAAAAAATAAATAAAATGAAAAGTGATTGGATGGGGCCTGGCAGGATGGCTCAGTGGTCTAAAGCGCCTGCTTAGGAAAGCTTGGGCGGCTGCAAGGACTGCAGTTCGATCCCCGGCACCACATGCTGCGCCAGCCCTGCCCTCAAGGCAGGCTGAGCCGGCCATAAAAAATAAATAAATAAACAAACAAAAGTTCTGAAACAATAAAAAAATAAAATAACATCTTAAAATAAATAAATAAAAAGTGATAGGATTATGGGCATTAGGCTCATCAATGTATTTATCCAGTTCGGAGTCCTGGACCCAAATTTACTGTTCGGAGGTCAGACCTGGTTGGGGGTGACCTGGAAGGATGTGTTTCCTCCTTGGATCTTCACATCTCTCTGTGACTTTGTTACTTTCCTCATCACTGAGACACAAGTTAATACAGTAAAGATTCATCTCAGCTCAGTCTATAGAAGGTTGAGTCCATGATCAGCTGATTCTGAGGCAAAGTGGCACAGCAGGGGGGGAGTCACAGAGGAGGAGCAGTCCATGGCACTCCAGGCAGGAGGTGGCATCAGCAAGCCAGCCTTCCTTCATTCTTTTTGTAGTTCATCCAGGCTATAAACCTATTGATTGTTGCCACCCACACCAAAGTAATGGGGTTCCATTATTGTATCAGTCAGGGCTTTACTATAGGTACAGATATAACACAAAATGTATAAATATATAGTAAATTCCAAGACTGGCATATAGTGTTCAGCCATAGTCCAACGAGGAAGCGTGCAGAGGTTACCTGCACACTGGAGACTGAAAATTCAGCTCCAGGTCTGGAGACTATAGCAGTGTTCCATGCAAGTCCATATCAGGATACCAATGGATCTACAACAGAAGCTGGTGAGTCTACACCAGTAGGCTGAAGGATCCAAGACAGAAGCCAAGAGTCTGCACTAGAGCCAGGAGATGACGTCCAAGCTGATGGCGAAGTCTGGAGCTCCTCCAAGGAAGAATGGGACACTCTGCCCTTTTTCATTCTCCTTTTAAGTGATGGGTCACTCTAGGGTGGGACCTCCATACCCTATGGTGTGAAATTGCTGAGATGACTTAGTTAAGCTCTTAGCTTCTCAAGTTGACACAACCAACCAACCATTACAATTATCTATACCCAGAATTATGTTAGGGCAATCAGTGGACTGATTTAGTAACATACACCTTTAATCTTAGTATCACATACCTTAGCTCTGAAAAGCCTCAACTAAAAGTGTGTGAAACCCCAAAGGGGGACATCAAATATAGGCCATAATAGTCTACTCCTGGTCCCAATAGACTTATGCATATCACTTTATGCAAAAGGCACTTAGTCAATGTCTGAATTTCTTGAGTCCTAACAGTAGTAGCATTACTGAACAATCCAAGTCCAAAGTCTTCTCTGAGGTGTAAAGCAAACTCTTAGCTGTGAGCCCTCCTACTAATGAAAAGAAACTTAAACACTTCTAGCCTATAATGGCACAACATACCTTTAGCATTCTAAAAGGTAGGAATATGGATATAGAAAGGAACAGCACCAAAGCAAATTCAGTGTCCAGAAGGGCAACATTAAGTCCCACAGTTCTATGTCCAGCATCTGGGATAATCCACAGCAAGATGTGAATTCGAAAAGGCTGGGGTAGTTCTGTGCCTGCAGTACCGCCCGTACTTGTAGTTTCCACATATTCTCTCATGGACCAGCTCTCTCTTGTCTTGCGCCTTTCCTCAGACAATGCATTTTCCCAAGTTCCCCAACCTTCTGTATCTTCAAGGAACGTTTGCACGCACACTCATAGCATCACACACTGCCTTCTCAGGGGCACACTGGCTGCCCTCTCAGATCTTCTTTAGAAATATTGGTGGAAGCCTTCTGGACCACAAAGCTCCTGCATTATGCATACATCTAAAACCAGCACCATGTGGATGATGTCAAAGCCTACTTGCAGCTGGAGCAGTAGCAGAGCCTCTTTTTCTTTTTACTATAGATGTCGAGTGCCTAGATTTCTAGTTTATGTGAATCCAACCTTGAGGATCAAACTTTATTCATTGCTGGAATTCTGGAACATCATGCTCTAGAGACCTATTTCCAAAAGAAAGTCACCTTTGCAATTTTGAGGCTGCAAAACTGGAGTCCTGCTGGTTCTTGTGATGTCCTCAGTCCATCTGTCAACTGTCCTGTTCCTTTTCAGCAACCAATTTGTCCTCCACTCTATCTTGACAAGCCATAGCTTTCCTCAAATTTTCTTTCTTTTCTTTTGAGGGTGTGGGTGGTATCAGGACTCAAACTCAGCACCTTGTACTTGCTAGGCAAGCACTGTGTTGCTGAGCTCTATCTCTGGCTAGAGTTCTCTTTTTGCATAAACTCAAGACTCTTAAAATTATTCTATGCTGGGTGTGGTGGCGCACGCCTGTAATCCCAGCACTCAGGAGGCTGAGGCAAGAGGATGGGTGCGTGTTCGAGACCAGCCTGGGCTACAAAACTGAGCTCAAGGCCAGCCTGAACTGTACAGCGAGACCCTGTCTCAAAAAGACAAAAAAAAAAATTATTCTAATTGACCTGTGTTCTTAGTGCTCAACATAGATCCATCTAGAAACCCACAACCATAGCCATGCCACAGCCTCAACTTTAATCTACATTGAAATTTCTTCTATCAGATGAATCCGTACCCTGGCCTTAATATTAATGTCAGCCAGTCTTTGCACATGACTTCATGTTGACATATTTTCTGCCAAAGTGTAACATGTAGTTTGGAATACAGCAGCCAACTATGTCTTTGGTTTCAACTAAAACTTCTTGATCCTGGTTTTTACCGAACACATTTCTGTCAGCGTTCTGGTCTTCTGAACTTCAAGCAAAGTTTCCCATGATGTACAGTTTTTCGTGTTTAGTGCTTTTTCTATAGCCAGAATCTCCAATCCTTTCCACACACTTGTGTCAGTCTATTACAACAGTTTTTCAACCACATGGTATATCTATGTCATGGCAATGATGGCCCCCTTCCTGGTATCAAAATATTTTAGTTAATTTTCTCTTTTCTAAGACAAAATACATAAAGTTAAATAAGGAAAGTTTTATTTTGCTTCACAGTTCATAGAGGTTTCACTCTATAGTAAGGTGGTTTCAAGGAAGGACAGCAAGACAAGGGCACATCAGAGAGGAGAAATAGCTCATGGCATGACAAGTAGAAGGCAGGAAGCAGCAGGAAGCAGCAGCAACCTGCCTTCCAGTGCACCCTTTACATTCTATCCAGACTACCAACCTGTTGACTGTTGACACCCACGCCCAGAATATGGATTTCAATAATCACATCAGAGCTATACTAAATCCAATCACTGAATTAGTTTATTATCACATACTTTTAATCCAAGTTTCACATATCTGAAATACAGCAAATTTCAAAAAGTCCTGTCTTGCATTGATAGATCTTTTAAAGATCTGTAGGCATACACTGTAGCACTCTGCTTCCTGGCTATGCTGGAGCATGTTTTCATCCTCCATGCTTCTCTGCCACACCATTTCAACCATGGAGCCAATGGACCATGAGCCAAAGTTTAGCCAAAATGAACCGCTCCTGCTTTCCACTGTGAGTGTCAGGTATTGTGTTCCAAGAACAAAAAAGGGACGTAATGTTTTCATATGCAAATTTATGTCTTAGTCCTTTGCTATTTTGTGGCTTAACTTTCACAGACTCACTTTTATGTGGTTTTCAAAAAAATATTTATTTATTTATTTATAGAATACAAAATAGTGAAGAAAGAAAAACACCATTAGAAACAACACAAGATTTGATTAAACAAAATAATAAAATATTAGACTAAATTATTAATCATGGATTTTTTACTATATTGCAGGATTTTATAGTAATATATGGTATTTTTTCTTTTTTTTTATATTTTAGGTAAGTGTCTATAGGGTGTTCAGGGTCTCACTAGCAGATCAGACTCGTAGTAATCCACCTGTTTACAGCCTCCCAAGAGCTAGGATTATAGGCATGCACCACCACTCCCAGTCTCAATTGCTGTCTCTGTGTATTCTGAGAGAGAGGCCAGCACAGCAGGCCGGGAAAAGGAATCCCCACCCCCTGTACTTGCTTGCAGGTGCTTCATTGAGCTATTTTAATAGTGGTAAACTGAACTTTCCTTTTTTTTTTTCTTTGCTTTTACTAGGGATTGAACTCAGGGCCTTGTGCTTGCCATGCAAGCACTTATTCCACTGAGCTATCTCCCTGGCCTAACATACAACATTGTAAACACATTTATGCATAAACCATTTATCATTTTAATGATTTTAAATCATTAAATATATAAAAATATATTAAATGTGTTAATTCTCGCACATGTTGTTTATACATTTCTTTAGCAGATGAATACATAACAGTATATGCATGTTGTTAAAATTACATAGGTTTATGAGTTTGGAAAATAGTAGGAACATTATAAATGTTTTTAAATGTGTAGGAAAAGTTTATAAAAGTGAGCAAAAGATTGATAAAACCTTAAAATATACATAAATACTAAAATGAACATAACATTGCTACTGTACTGATTTTCACTTATCATGGGGGTGTCTGCAACAAAAGCTCCGTGATACGTGAGAGACCGCTGTATCTGAAAATATGAGCTTGTAATTAACACAGTATCATATAGGAATATTTGGTGCCTGAAAAATGCGTCCAATTATGGAGTTAAAATATTTCAGGTTATATTTATCTATATATATATATATGTGTGTGTATTCATGCACTGTATGTATGACTTAAGTACTGTTAGAATTTCTCTTAAAGGCAGTATGATGAATGGCATTAAAATTATTCTATGCTGTGTTCAGTAATTTGTTTTCAGTTTTTAATGAAAATTATGCATGCATAGTTTAAGAGTCCATGCCTCAACGTTTTTTGTCTTTAAATAATAGTCCTCCTAATGCTTGCCTCTTCAGAACCACCCATTTTTCATTTCTTTAAAAGTTTTTATGACATTCTCCACCACAATCAGCCGCTTTCTCATTGCTCTGCCTCTGGTTCTTCAGTGCAGGTCATATCTTTGCAGTTCCTTCTTTCCACCAAATGCAGAAACTAATTCTCCTCAAATACAGTATTTTTGACTATAAAGATATTTGATGAGCAAATTTTATAGGAATATTCCTTCCTTCTGAGTGATAATGCAGTATTTTCAGGTTTTTTTTTTTTTTTGTGCTGGTTGTTTCTCTTCAGTGCTGGGAGCTCCTTTTAAATTTCCTGTACTGAGAGCGTTCTTCTGGCTCTCTTTCACACTATGTATCTTCCTTTTCTTGATGTTTTCTTTCTTTTAATTGACCTTACCTGGTAGAGGCCTGTTGAGAAAAGTTGGATACTAAGATCTTTACTCTCTACTCACATTGGACTCATAACTGGATCAATTAAAGAATTCTGCATTGGAACATTGTAGATACTGGCCTGTGGTTTCCAGATTTTTAAAACTGCCTGTGAGAAGTACATTGTTTTCAATTAGGTTAATCTGCAGACTATCTTCTTCCCAGTCTTTTCTTCTTCACTCTCCTGTTCCTAAGCCCATTCTTCTTCTTCTTGTCTGCTCTATACTCCTACGTCAGTTTTCCTTTCTCACCTACAGTTTGTCCATTTCCTACATTGTTTATCAGAAAGGATGGTTGTCATCTCTTCTCACGCTTGTGTATTGTTTTGAATTTTTTCTATTTTATTAAATCAGAGAAAGCCAAGTGTTTATTTGTGCTGTCTACATAGAGCGTGTTCTGTTCTGTGTACTTATGATGAACACCTGCTGACTTTGTGATAATAATGGTAATGTAAATGTTTGATTTGTTTTTAAAATATCTTCAGAACATCTTATTTGATGTTTTATCCATTTAAACTTTATTTTCAAGCATACTAAATATTTTCTGACTCTTATAATGGAACAAGTTTCCATTAAATTTTTTTTCTTTGAAAAAAATAGGCATCTTTTTAACTAACAGCAAGTGTTCTCAGTTCTGTGAATAAATTATGGAGATTGTATATCTTTTATTCACCCACACAATGATATTTATAAAGCGCCTTCTCTGTTCCTGGGCTCGTACTATGTTCCAGGAAATGTAAATGTAAACAAGTAGAGCCTTCTTTTTCAGAAACATCCAGATTTAGCTACTAATTTTGGAGATATTTCCTATATCAGTCTGTACATATGATACTGAATTTTATAATTTAAAATTATAATGAATTATAATTTTATAATTTTATAATGAAATGAACCATTGGCAAAATAAAAGGAATGTAAAAGAAAAAGAACCGAGGAGTGAGAGGTGCAGGTCCCAGTGTACTATACAAAAATGTAATCACTGCATTCTACACATATGTGCTAATACAAAAACAATTTAAAACGTTGAAAAAAAGAGTGTGCCATGGAATCCCCTAAACGTGACCAGAAATCTCATCTCCCACGCCATATCTAGGCTGCTGTAGATCAAGCCACAGGAGGAAGCCCTGTGCAAGATGGGAAAATATTTCCTCCCTATTTCCAAAAGGTATCACAAAACCAATTAGAATGAAATCTATGTCTCCCCAGGCCCGCTGTGCCGTCCCTGTCCCTGGGGCGCGCTGTAATAGCCATTGAGACTAGGTGTGGTGGCGTGCACCTGTAATCTCAGCTCGTGAGAGGCTGTAAACAGGCAGATCACTATGAGTCTGATTTAGTAGTGAGACCCTGAACACCCTGTAGACCTTTCCCTAAAGTACAAGACTAAAAATACATAAAAAAGAAAAGAAATTTATGTGCTGTTTTCCTGAAAAGTGCATGATGATCCTAGAAACCTTTTTAAATTAAAGAAAAAGACCTATAAAAATGTTCTACCAGTAAGTTTATTAAGAGTTTAACAACAATTCTATCAGTAACATTATTTCCTAATGAGAAACTTGTCTGGCCCAACTAGTGGAAGTTGCTGTTTCAGAAACAAAGAACTGTTCCTCTCTCTTTCCCTGTGGATTGACAGGAAAAAAAAAAAAAAAGTATAACAATACTTTGTTGTTGTTTCTTAGAAACAGGATCTCACTATGTCATGCAGGCTGGCCTCAAACTCACAACAGTCTTCCTGCCTCAACCTTCCAAGTGCTGGAATTATGACTGTGTACCACCATGCCCAGCTAGGGCAAGAGAAGATTTAAGTTCAAGCTCTTGTACATCAGTGTATTCAAGCGCCTGCTTAGGCAGACTCAAGGATCTGGGTTCCATCTCAGGCGTGCTGTGCTGGCCTTGCTCCTGGGGTGTCCTGAAGCTGAGATTGAGGCTGGGCGTGGTGGTATACATCAATAATCCTAGTACTATACTGAGCTATGAAAGGCTTAAATCAACAGCTTCCAACATTGCCAGTTTTGCCAATAACCCCCTGCGATTAAGGAACTTTGGATTACGTATACAACTCCTTTCTTTGAGTTCAATGAGAAAAAAAAAATTTGTACCAATAATGATTAGAAAAGTTATCACATCTACACCCTGTGCTCTGTATAACTACTAGTAGGACAACAATATACATTGTATCAAATACTGAAAATGTACTACTGACATGTTTTGAAACTGCCACATTGTTATTTTTTATTAAATGCAATAAAAAATCGTAGTGGATCTTGTACTAAATACATTAAATAAATAAGTAAATAAATAAATAAATTCAAACTCCTTTGTTTAAAAATGAAATATGTATTTGGTACAGGGTCTCACTGCACGTTTCGGACTCATGGTGGCTCTCCTGCCTTCAGCCTGTCCAGACCTGGGATTACAGGCGTGAGCCACCACACCTGGGACTCAGTTGCTGACTCAGCTGACCCTGGTGGGTGGGTTGGTGCTATGTGTGGTGCTAGGGATTGGACCCTGTTTGTAGCTCTTGGTGAGGCATTGTGAGCTGATCAGACTTCTGGTGTCCTAAACTGACTCTACGGTGAAGGCTCAAATAAAAGAAACCAGGTGACATGACTGTGGCCCCAGGAATCTCAGAACTCTCTTAGAGGTAAGACAAGGACCTCTCTGGGCTGTCTTCATTTGTGGGATTCTTAACAATTTGCAGGTGGGAAGTGGGAAGAGGAGGGCACATCTCAGCCACAAACCTGAGCGAATGAGGAGATCCTGAGAAGTTAGAGCAAAAACATTCCAGACAGTAAATCTTGCCAATTAAAGAGCACTGTCTTATCTCCAAATTTGCCACTTTATTGCTCTTGAATTGGAGAGTGAAATGTACTCAGCCATGTGAATATGAGCTTTTCAACATAGCGACACACCGGAGGGCACTCTGTTCAGCAACTGAACGTTTAAATCCTACCTGTCCCCAACAGTGAGGGGAGCAGAAAGCTCTTAAAAGTAGGTCAAAGCCCGGGGAGACATTTCAGTGGTCTAAGCACCTGCCTGGCAAGTGCAAGAGCTGGGTTTTGGACCCTGGTACTGCGTGCCATGCTGGCTTCACGACATGCAGGCCATTGAATCCAGATATAGGGTCCCATGTCAGCAATCTCAGTGCTGGTGGGGGGGGAGGGCTGAGGCAGGAGGATCACTATGAGTCTGAGCTGCATAGTGAGACCTTGTACCAAATTAATTAATTAATTAATTAATTAATTGACAATTCAGGAACAGTAAGTGACTAGTGCCATGCATTGTGGTACATCACCTCAGTGGAGTTCTGGTAGATTTTAGTGAGGAGGTCCCAATATGTAAAGATTTCAAAGATGTATTGTGCTGCACAAGCAAAGTGCAGTGCTGTAGCACAGGATGATTCTTTGAAGTTGCATAGATTTTTTAAAATAGATGTGTACGTGATAGAGGAGGGGTGCTTACTCTTCAGTTTCTATTTTTCCATCTATCTTTGTTTTCTGAGCTTATATAGTAGTCCTTATCACCCATGGTTTATTCTCTGTAGTTTCAGTTATTCATGGTCCGGTGAAATCTGAAAATATGACATAGAAAATTCCAGATATAAAGTTTCTAAGCTTTAGGGAGCTGGGTAGATAGCTCAGGGGCACAAGTGCCTGCCTAGCAAGTGCAAGGTCCTGAGTTTGATCCCCAGTTCCACGGGGGGAGGGGGGAGTGAAGAGTCTGTAAGCTTTAAAACTCAGGCAACCCATAAAATGGAAATTAATACATGTAGCCCCGTGTTCAGTGTCCTGAGGTTTTGATTTGTTACCCAATTTCTACCTGTTCCAAAGGCCTTACTATTTCATTTAGGTGCAAGACTTTTCCTTAGCACTAGCTCTCAGCACTATATTGTGTGGTAGCTTGCTGATGTTGTCTTTTTGAACTTTGTAATCAAACTCTTATTAGAAGGATGGATTTTAGATGGATCAAGTTCCAAAACAAGCTGACAATGGCCGAAGGTACACGAAACCCTGCATCTCATAATTTGAAACATTTTCTATTTAATGAACACCTTAATTCCACACCAACTTGTGTTCATGAAGCCATGATCGAATATTTTATTATAGCATTCCATAGGGAAGTGAGTATTGATTTAAGTAAAAGTGCAACTTTAGAATCTCTGCATTATAAGCTTTACTGTGTGTAATCTTGTTTTCCTTGTTTACAGTTAATTCATTTTAAAGTAGTCCTCTAAGACCTATTCAACTGTACATTTATTGTTATGTCATCCTCAAAGAAGGTTATATTTTTAAAAATGTTATCAAGTCAAATATTTGCTTGTACATAAAACATCAAAAATTCCATCTTTTTGAAAGGAAATATTGTCTCAATTTAACCAAGGTTCATGATGTTAAATTTTTTCTGCACAAACGTAAGTAGAATTTATAAAACAAGATATTTGATGTTATGCTTTGATAACTTATTATGGGGAATATTTCTCAAGGATTTATAAGTTTGTATTTTTATGTATTTAGTGCAGGGTCTGCAGGGTCTTACTATGTAGATTGGACTTGAGGCGATTCTCCTGTTTTCAGCCCCCAAGCCCTGGTATTACAGGTGCGTGTCACCATGCCCAGTCTCAACTGCTGTCTCAGTGCACCCTGTGGGCAGGACTGGCATGATTTTAGACATTGATTGGAGAGCAAATCCATCAGAACAAAGGTAGATGTTAAGTGTGTCTTTGTTTCATGGATGAGGAAGGGTAATCTAATTATGTAAGCAATGGTTTTCCTTCTTTTGTATATCCGAATCATCTGATATGTGTAGGCATTTTTATGTGTAATGAGTTCCCTGGGCATTTCCAAATACCACCAAAGTTATAGAACAAAAAGAATGAAGTGACATGTTGAAGATAATAAGTGGAAGAATTTATATTTATACACTAACTAATATGCTCTTAACCAATGCGCTATAACATTCTTCAAATATACTTACCCTTTCAAATGGCAAGCATGTAAGTATAGTTTCTAAGAAAAATATCTAAACCATTCTGTCCTCCTCTGAACACAGAGAACTAACAGCGTGTCATAGTACTTAACCTTCAATGAATTTTATTATAATGAAGTATACTGCTGGCATTAAATGTAATACATATGCATTATACATTTTCTAAAAGACAACATAGGGATATTGTAGAAGTCATTCCTGTGTTTAAAGATGATAAAGTCAACAAATTGCAAGTTGCCGGCAGATTGTAGTGTACACAGTCTCCTGAGACTGCACAGAGCCTTTCCACAGCTTTTAATACAATAAAATCCCTGAATATTGTTTTGCCTGTACACATTGGACATTCAAATAGTTGACATGGGTGTGAATATCAAGTGGATATAAACATTACCTTTAGTGGTTAAATATAGCCTAAGTGTTTCAAGGTCTTTATAGATGTATAAATAGCATGCCTCAACCTTTGAAAACTACTTTCCTAAAGAGATACTGATAACAACTACAAATCTAACTAATGTGTTCTATTTTAGCTCATATTGATTTTTTTTTTTTTTTCAGTGTTTGATGTAGAGAATGAGGCTCAGTTTTTGAGAAGATTCTCAAAATCCTTGAGCTACGGCTGTGTGGCCACAGCATCCCCTGCTGCTAATTTCTGGTATGGAAGTCTGTGTGGCAGTATCTTCTGCTCTCCAAGTCCCCAAGCCCTTTGACTTCACTTATGTAACCAAGAAATGCAGAACGCTGTCTCAGTTGTTTGGCCCTGGTCCCGATTCCTAGTATATTTTGCCTGAAACTCTTCATCCTCAGTTGTGAATGGGTTGTTGGCCTTCTTTATGACTTATTAATATTTTGTTCTTTCTATTCGTTGATTCAGCACATATTTCATGAAAGCCCCTACTGTGGCTGAAGATATTCTGTTTGTAAAAATGAATAATTAGAAATGGATCAAGCATTCTTTTCCCAGGGGGCCTCATAAGACAAAGAGAAGAGAGAAAGGATAGAAGAGATGAGGAGAAAGAATAGAAAAGAAGAAGGAGAAAGAGAGATAGAGAGACAGAGACAGAGGCAGAGAGACAGAGAAGGAGACAGACACAGACTGGGACAGAGAATAAAGATACCACAGTATTGAAATGTCAGATGCTAAGGTTATAGATAAGCTTTGTGAAGGGTGGAAAAGTAAAGAGAGATTTAAAAAATTGTACTTAGGAGACTATTGTTTTTAAAGAATTTTATTTATTTTATTTTATTATTTTTTTCTTGTTTCAGAACTTTTGTTTGTTTGCTTGTTTGTTTATTTTTATGGCTGGCTCAGCCCACCCTCAGGGCAGGGCTGGTGCACCATGTTGTGCCAGGGATCGAACCGCGGTCCCTGAAGCCACCCAAGCTTTCCCAAGCAGGTGCTTTAGGCCACTGAGCCATCCTGCCGGGCCCCTTAGGAGACTATTTTTATAGGATGGTCTATAAAACTTTTCTTCTAGTATAAACCTGCTCTTCCATAGAATGTTATTACTAGAAAAAAATGATTTCTAAGCCAAAATCAAACACACTAGGATTCACTGTCAACAAACCCACGCATAAGTGGGATGGGGTTGGAGATGAAGCTATAGCTCTGTATGGGTCCCAAGATACGTGTTTTTTTTTTTTTTTTAATTTACATTATAAGTAAATAAAGAAATCTTTGTCGGGCACCAGAGTTGCATGAGATTTGAAACCCAGATCCCTGTTTATTTCTTCTTTTTTAAATATCTGAGTTGCTTCTTAAAAAAAAAAAAAAAAGGAACCAAATGGTAGAGCAGTGATATACGGCCACAGTAGTCTACAGATTGTATTTTAAAAATGTGAAGGCACTTATTATAGCTCCAGCTTATCTGTCTGCCTGCCTGCCTGCCTGCCTGTCTGTCTGTCTATCCATCTGTCCATCCATCAGTTCGTCTATCTATCTGTCTGTCTATTTGGTACTGGGGGTCCCTACGTAGCTCAGACTCCCAGTGATCCGCCTGTCTCAGCCTTCCCAGCACTGACATTACAGGTGTGCACCACCACACCTGGTTCAGCGTGCAGTAGCAGGGATGAACCCGGGTCCTTGCACTTTCCAAGCAGGTGCTTAGGCCACTGAACTATTCCCCAGCCCCTACAGTCCCAGTCTTAACATGGGTACATCTGCACAATGGAGGGGCTAACCTGAGCTTTTTCTCTCTTTTGAGACCCTGAGTTATGGGTGCAAAGGCGACATGGACTCACCCCAACCATTTCTGCTCCTCAGAGCACACAGAGACCACATACATGCAGCTCACGTGTGTGAGCCAAATCCCACTGTAAAGAAACCAATATCTGTTTCCAGTTTGATAAGCTAGGAACGAGGTGAATTCTTGTTCTTTCTATGCATTTACTCAGCAAATATTTCCTGAGAGCCCTTTGTAAGACAGCATAGCTCAACGGGAAGAAAGACCTTTCAAGAAAGATGGGAGCCATGAATTGGACTCCGGTAGGCTTAAATTTCCACTCTGATCTCTGGTTCATTTAGGAAGGGAAAATTTCTCATTACGTTTATCTTCATTTACATCGCCTCTTTCAAACGCTGGCTTCTCTTCTCACCTACTGGCCTTACCACAACCTTCCCCTCTGGAAAAGAACTACGTTCTTGTTAAAGGTAGAACATAGAGGGCACCTGGCTGTTCTTGGAAGCTTTCTGTCACCTACAGCACCTACAATGGTAGGACCTCCTGTCTAATCCTTCTGCTCCTCTTCCTTCAGTGACAGGCGGGCTGCTCCTGTTGTCCATCGGGTCCTTTCTCCTGTCTTTTCATAACCTCAGGGACACTGCCACCTCATTCACCTCTCCGTTTCTCCTTTCTTTTCAGCTACTGGCTTTGGAAGGCCCTGAGAATGCGAGTTAATCACTAGGGCTTTGGCATTAGACGGAAATGAGCGTAGACAAGTAGCAGACAGAGCTCCCTGCGCTTTCTCTTTCCGCATCTGTCAGCAGAGGACTCAAGCACCTCTCTCGCTGGGCTTTGGCCAGAATTATGCAACAATATGTAAATCACTTGGAACACAGTAAGTATTTCAAAACTGGCAGACTTTTCGTTATTGCTCAAGAAGCTTCTATTGCAGTATACTAGGGATACTTCTATAGCAGCACTGATTTTCAAAATGTGTTTCCAGTACACTTTTAATTTTATCACTGCAAAGGCTTATAATTTAAGCGGGACAGATCAAGGTTCAAGGAGATAAAGTTGTTCTCTCCAGGTCTCAGAACTGGATGCTGTTGAAATAGACTCAAAACGACATTTTCTCAGGCCTGCTTTCATGCTCCTGTACCTGCATGTACTGCCTCTTTTAGCACTTGATCCATTACAGGAAGTACTCTCCTTTCAGTGAATTTAATATTCATTTGAACCTAACAGTTAATTTGCTGCTCTTGTTATAGACTAAAAGTTATATAAACTAAAAGTTATATATGTCTGTGTAGACATCACTTGTGATTTTCTGTGTATTGTGGACTTGAAATCAGCTGTTTATGTATGCAAAGAGGTAAAGGCATTAATTACTTTACCAAAGCAAATACTACAGCTGCGTGAGGTAGAAACAAGCGCAAAAGATCTTACAAAGCACTGCCTGAACAAAAGTCAAAATATTTATGACAAAGACTGTAAAATGTATGGCTTCACTGTCTACTTAAGTTTATAAGTATAACATGTTTGCAGACAAGTGTGGGTTTTTCTTTCTCTATTTTGTTTTTATGAGCTCAGGGTTTAAGGGGAATTTTGAGCACTCAGGTCAGGTGTCTGTTTTCAAGAATGTTTCTAGGTCCCTTGAATTCAAGATACTTCACAGCTGATGTAAACAATTACTTCAGTCTGAAATCACTTTGTGGAAATGATTTATTTATTCTGTATTGGAGAAAAATAACTTTATTTTTTAACTATATACAAGACTGAGCTAATGTATAAGAATCATGATTGTTTAAAGTGTTGCTGGTATAAGCACAGAAACTGACAGGAGCTTGAAGCAAACGCTAGTATATAAAGATCTCAGACCTATCTCTGGTATAGACTATCAGGTTTAGATAAGGTACTTTAGCAGGATAAGTCACTTCTCAAATTACTTTGCTGTGAGTTCCTTTCTAAAAACAAATTACTTTCGTATTAATTAAATTAATGAGATTGATATAAAACTGTTTCTGGTATAAATTGTGGCACAGCTCGCTTAATTCCTAAAGAACTTACATCCTTAAGAAAGATTCTTGAGGCCCGGCAGGATGGCTCAGTGGCCTAAAGCGCCTGCTTAGGAAAGCTTGGGTGGCTGCAGGGACCGCGGTTCGATCCCAGCACCACATGCTGCGCCAGCCCTGCTCTGAGGGTGGGCTGAGCCAGCCATAAAAATAAATAAACAAACAAACAAACAAAAGTTCTGAAACAAGAAAAAAGAAAGAAGGAAAGATTCTTTTATCTGTTAGGCTTATTGTCCTAGAAAAACAAACAAACAAACAAACAAACAAACAAAAAAACACCCTCACATTCCACTCACCTGATCCCTGGGCAGCCCCAAACATGTAAGCAGTAAACTGGATTGGAGAAAGCACTGTCTTTCCCGATTCAGAACTGCCATGGAGGGTGTCAACGGGAAACGGCACAGATGCTTGTAAGTGCTGGCAAGGCCTACTTTGTGTAACTGACTAGAGCCAGGGAGTCACTTCCAAATAAGAAAAAGGTAGCTGAGGGAAAGCAGATACAACTACAAGGGGCTGGAGGTGAAAAGCGCCATTAACCAGAGGTATGATGGGATGTGGGAAGTGGAAATGACATGAGAGGTCATAAGGGAGAAATACAGGAAGTGTTTCAATGATGTCGGGAGAGGCGATGTGCAAAGATTCGTCCTGGGGATTGAGAACCCCTTTGTGGCACGGGCCTAGTGTAAAGGGGAGGCCAGGCCTCTTGCCCAGCCTCGTGCCTGTATTTAGGTGCATGGTCTGCACTGTGTGTAGTTCACAGTCCATAC
>PVJA010013268.1:0-39956 GCA_004027025.1 Myocastor coypus | reverse complement strand
TCAGATAGCACATATTTTAACTGTTGCCAGAGTTTATCAATAATATTCTATTCTGTCATCATAATATGAAATTTACTATGTGCAGTGTATAAACTAACCAGCACAGCTATGCTCCAGTAGGAACATATGAATAAAACACAACCAACAACAACAGCCTGAGAGCTATATTTTTCATGGAGGCAAATTATAGAACTCTTTTTAATATCTTGAATATTTTGATTTTCAAGTGTTATTTATTCTATTAATACACAGAAATATGACTATTTCCATTTGG
Organism: Myocastor coypus; assembly: GCA_004027025.1. Lineage (NCBI taxonomy): Eukaryota > Metazoa > Chordata > Mammalia > Rodentia > Myocastoridae > Myocastor > Myocastor coypus. The sequence goes on along the minus strand of PVJA010013268.1, from coordinate 39,682 downwards.
TAGAAATATATTCTGGAATATACACTGATTTCTCCTTCACATGAGGTGCCAAGGTAGCAAGCGTTTAATGTCATAATCTGTTGATGGTGAAGTTTGTAACTGTTTTCTTAAAAAAGAAGTTTGTGGTGGCAGCTCAGAAAAATTCCGATATGAGTGATCACAGTTGGGGCCACTTCTTGTCTTGTTTCTTCATAGGGCTCCTCAACATTTTCAGATTAATTGCACATCCTCCTCTCATACTGATGTCATGCCTTTGACTCACCGAGGAAGGAATCTGATGCCCTTCCATCTTCAGTGGATTCTGGTGGCTTCAGAATGTTTGACTGTGGATTTAAAAGGAAGGAATTAAAAGTTGTATTCAAACATTGATGCATAAAAAGACTATGTGAATAAAAATAATGTAGAAAATATTAAAAATAAGTGATTGTAGGTGGCGAGATAGCTCAGTGGACTAAGCCACTGCATAGGCAAGCATTGGGACTAGGGTTTGATGCCCTACCCCACATGCCCCGCCACTCCTGCCCTCAAGTGGACTAAGCCTGCCACTGAGACTGGATGAGATGGTGCATGTCCATAATCCTCTCTTCCCAGCAGAACAGACTACAAACAAGAGGATTACTAGGAGTACAAGCTGTGCAGCGTGACCCTATACCAAATACACTATAAATAAATGATATAAATAATTACAAAAATGATTGCTTTATGGTAGGAAAAATATGTGCATATTGTTTTTAATCAATGTATTTAAATTAAATAATGTATTTCAGGAGTACGTTTGCTTGCAGAAGCCAACTGTAGATATAGATATGTCCATATAATGGTAGATTCTTAGAATGTACTTCACATTCATAGTTGTCATAATAGTACTAAGTTTGTAAGGACAGTATCTCCCTGAAGAATTTTATTGGTGATAAAGAGTACATATTTCTAGGAAACAAGGGTACATGATGGTGATCTAGGTGATTTGTGACTTTGAGAATACTCTCAGGGGAGAGGACAAAGCTCAGCAGCACAAGTGCCTGCCTGGCAAGCTCAAGATCCTGAGTTCGGCACCTGGAGACAGAGAGAGAGAGAGAGAGAGAGAGAGAGAGAGAGAGAGCATAGTTTGAGATGTCCCTATTTAAACAAATTACACAATATTTTTTCTTTGATGATGATGGCTTAGACACTAATGAAGGGCTCTTGAGTTTTAAAAAGTCATTTAAAAATGAAAGTTATAAGTTATCCTAAATGTATTTAAAATAATTTGCTTTTCTAATTTTTTATTTCCTTTCTCTGTATAAATCTTTCTGTAAATCACTTGCCTAACAACTCAATATTGGATCAACTAATTAAATAGCTCAATAGTATGTCCTATAGTATGTTCTCAGTAACACTATTGAGCTAAAGTTCTAATCTTTTATTGCCTGAGTCGTTCAAAATCATCTCACGGGGTTGTGACACCTTTATACTCATTCATCATGAGCTACGTGTCTGTGTTCAAATGCATGGAGATATCGGAAGTTATTTCTTCCTAAAAACCAATTTCCGGATTGTTCGTCTAAATGGTGTTAATGATGGTAATTTTTTCAATCCCTTTACCCTCATTTTCAAGACAAATCAAAGTGAGGAGCCCAATATTTTCAGTATTTCCTACTACACTTTCAGCAGAACAACATAAAACATTAAAGATGATAATTTTTTTTCTTTGAAGATTGGCAACGTTAAAGTTCTATATTGTAGTATGCTGCTGTTCCACATAGTGAACACAGCAAACTGGGATCAAGATGGCAGGAAGCCTGCTTCAGATTCGTTAAGCAGCAGTATCATGTTGATTTACTGCTGGAGTTAAAAAAGGAACCTCATGTAGGTACACAGACACAGAGCCAGATTGAGCTATAACTGGAATAATAATAAATAATATATAAATGTTCATTTTGAAGCAAAATACCAAATGCAGATTCACCAAATGAAAAAAAAATAAAAAAAAAGAGAGCACACCTGTATGTATACATACAATATAAAAAACATAATGTATGGCCCTTGTAATATTTTGGAACTATTTCAACCAAATTTTATCTACCTATTTTCTTTTATACAGTCTTATTAAAATCAAATGCCAAGGGGCTGGGAAGATAGGTCGTAGGTCTAACAGTCCCCTTGGCATGCACAAGGACCCAGTTTTCATCCTCAGTACTGCATGCCACGCCAGTCCTGGAACCCTAGGTGTGCTACGCTAGCCATCAGAACCAGGAATGATGGTGCATGTCTGTAATTCCAGCACTAAGGCTGAGACAGGAGGATCACTACAAGTCCAAAATGTGTACTGAGACCCTGTAGATAAACAAATAAATGGATAAATAAATAAGTAAATAATATTTAAAATCCAATGCCAGCAAACAACATAGATGAAAACTTGGGTAACAACTACTGTGTTTAACAACTTGTTGCAGTTGAAAAGATGAAATTAAAACAATTGAAAAAGTGTTCATAGAATAGTGTAAATAAGAAAAGTCTACATAATGTTTCGGTTTTACATTGTGATTTGTTATCAAGTTTAAAATACCAACATTTTGAGGTGGCCAAATAACTCAGCAGATTAAAGCACCTGCAAGCAGGTGCAGGGGCCAGGGGTTTGATACCTGGGCCTGCCATGCCAGCCCTGACCCCAGGGGTGCCCTGAGACAGCAATTGAGACTAGGTGTGGTGGCGCGCAGCTGAAATGCCAGCTCTTGAGAGGCTGACAACAGGCAGATCACCAAGAATCTGATGTAGTAGTGAGACCTGGAACACCCTGAAGACCCTTCCCTAAAATACATAAATAAATAAATAAATAAATAAATAAATAAATAAATGAAAATAAATAAATAAATAAATAATATCAACATTTCATTCTGGATAATACGCTCTCAGTAAACAAAATGATTAAGTGATTATAATAACTTTAATCTCTAAATTGACAAAAATAAAGGAATTGTAACATATTCATTGGGAAGTAGACAATTGTCATTTATGCCAGCTGGAGAGAGGAATTTTAAAAGTATTTGTGCAGTTATACAAGTCCTTACCTCTTTTGTATATAAAGACATGTTTCCAGAGTCTTTTTTTTTTTTTTTTTTTTTTTTTTTTTGATACAGGGTCTTGCTGTGTAGTTCAGACTGGCCTTGAGCTATTTTTTTTAGCTCAGGCTGGTCTCAAACTCACAACGATTCTCCTGTCTCAGCCTTTCAAGTACTGGGATTGCAGGTGTGTGTCACCATGCCCAGCTCTCCAGTGTTTTTTTTTTTTTTTTTTTTTTTTATTCCCACAGAACACTCAGACATGGTAGAAGATGGTCTAACACTTTTGACACCCATTGCTCTTTCTTGTACTTGTATCTTTTTAAATATATTTGGAGGGACTGGGGAGATAGTTCAGTAGAATAAGCATTTGTCTGGCAAGTGCAAGGGTCTGAATTCAATCCATGGTTCTGCAAAAAATAAAAATAAAAATTGATTAATTAATGTATTTGGTACAGGATCTCACTAGCAAGCTCAGATTCATAGTGACACTTCTATTTTCAGCCTTCACAGTACTGGGATTATAGGAGTACACCACTATGCCCAGTCTGGGTGGCCAGCTCAGCACACTGGGAGGTGGGGCTGCCATGGCATGTGGTGCTGGGGATGGAACCCAAATCACTCAGCTTCATTTAGCCGGCATAGTCCCCTGAGCTACCTAACCAGCCTTTATACTTGTATGTAGAATTCACATCTCTCTTAACTTTCCCAGGCTGGCCTCCAATGTGTTATTCCCCAAACCCAGTCTCCTAAATACTGGGCATAGTGATGTGTTCCCCACATATGGCTAGTCTCACTGTTGGAAGAACTGTGTAAAGTCAATTAATTATCTGGTTAATTAAGGTGGGATGGATCGATAAACAGACAGACAGATGGACAGATGGACAGACAGATAAATCAAGTACCAGCAATAATTAGTCATCCCATTTCAAATTTTCTCTGTGAGACATCCAGGTAACTATTTGATTTCAACTTGTTACCTGGCAATTTAAATGAATTAGTTTGCTTGTTCTGACTGATTTTTGGTGGTTTCATTGTGCTTTTCTCTACATGAAATTGTATTACTGCAAAGAGAAAAATGTATGTACTTTCTTTCCAATTCACTTAATCATACTGGCTTTTTCTTTTTCCTGTGTTTGCCTTATTGCACTAAGCATAAAAATCTTGTCTTCTATTCCCCTTGCCACAAATGACAAGGCTTGATATTGTGTTACTGCTGAATAGTATTGAACTGTAAAAATGTAATGTGTCATCTTTTTCCAACCATTAGGCAATGGAAACAGGATTATTTATATTCTTTGACGACAATGGATAATACTTCAACAAATAAGGAATTAAAAAATGTCTTCAGTATGCTGATGTCTTTTTCTACACACGGCCAAAGTTGTGAGATTGTTGTAATGTTATGAAGTTCCAATTTTAATAGACTGAGAAATCATTCTAATGTTTTCCAAATTGTTTGACCTACATTGCATTCCACCCATGTTTTGTAAGAGTTAACTTTTTTTTCACTCCTTATCAAGTAATGTTAACTTTAGTCTTTCTGTTAATAGTCATTCTTAGTAAAATGAGGGGATAAATATTATAAAGGTGTGAATGAAATAAAATATAACATACTAATCAGTGAATTATACAATTTTGTGTTTTAGTTTACCACTTATAAATTTAAATTAATAAGAAAATATTGAAATGGAATGACCATATGTTAAAACAAACTGACTTTTGAAAATCATATTGCAGAAGACTTCTTACTCCATGCTCATTTCAGCTTTACTTACAAAAGTATGAAATCGAAACAACCCAAATTTTAGTTTGTGAATAAATGAACGAAGATAATATGGAATACTTATATAATGGACTGTTATTTAACGATCATAAAAGAAATCTGCCCTTTGCAAGAATATACGTATGTACAGAGAATTTGCTGAGTGAAAGAAGCCATCATAGACAACATACTTCATGATTCTACTTACAGAATTCTTTAAGATAATTGTGTAAGATTCATTTTTTTTTTTTTTTTTTTTTGGTATCTTCCAGGGTCAAATCCCTCAGGATTAAGTTTGGGACCATAGACAGAACTTTGTAGAACTGTTATTAGTGTCAGCCTTCGGGACGAGTCACGGCCATTGCTTGGCTAGTTTGCTTTCTGTGAAAGCTTGAGAGAATGTTTTTCTCTGGATGACTCTCCTTAGACGCACTATACTTCATTCATCCCTTTCCTCTGAGGTCCCATAATCTCCTTGACCAGAAAATTTGGGACACCTCTGAGTTATAGGATATTACAGCACACATTCTCTTATATCCTGGGTCCTTATCGACCTTGAAGGGCTAGGGCCAAAATATTGGCTATCATAGCCCTTCTTTTTCTCCAATTTTTGGTCTGTTAACTTACATTCTTAACCCTCCAGTAGAAAAGCTTTATGATACTATTTCTCTATAACATATGTACTTGAGCTTATCATCACTGGCTTTCTGAGCATCAAATGCAGAGCTAGATTGGTGAGACGAGCTTTAGGAGGCTTAGATTCAATAGCCTGCAACATTACAAGCTTCACTGGTGGCCCACTACAATTGTAGAACATTTGACTGTGTATGTATCTGCTTCCTCTTAGACCAAAGAGAAGTATATACTTTTCCTTTTTTTTTTCCTAAGCAGTATCACACAGTAGTAATTGTTCTAAGTAATGGTTCTTTCTTTCTAAAGTCAGATGGAATTTCAGAACAAGTACTGGTGGGACTGTGAGAAAAAGGAAGCCTTCTCTACTGGTGCAGATGAAGACTGGTGCAAGCACTGAGCAAGCAGTGTGGAGATTCCTTTAAAAAAAAAAACTAAGATTAGAGGTCCAGCTTGACTCAGTTCTTCCCTCCTGGGAATCTTCTCAGAATTAAAAGTATCACACCACAATGATGCTTGCATACTGTGCTTAGCGGCACAATTTGCAATAGCTAGTCTTGGGAAACATCCCAAATACCCATCAACAGAGAAACGGATGAAATAAAGTAATTTTCTTTTAATATATATAATGGATTAGTACTCAGTTACAAAAAGGATAAAATGGATACCTTTCTAGGTAAAATGGGGCTTGAAATAGAGCTAATTGGTACGAGTACCTGCCTAGCAAGCACAAGGTTTTGAGTTCAATTCCTGGAACAAAAAATTATAACAAAGTACTTTTATTGGTAAAGGCATGTAACTTGAGACCATAATCACAAGTGAAATAAGTGAGACTCATATGTGCAAACATCCTATTGTCTCTCTCAGTAGTGTGAGGACCTAAGTAAGTGAGATCCAAATGCACCACAGATATTTTCAATTGGGAAAAAAAGAGTTCAAAAGAAAAAAGGAACTGAGTGAGGTCGGGCGAAATGTTAGATCATCTGCTACCACGTGTGAGTGTCCATCCAACATGTTAGGATCGCGTACAGAGACACAAAAGCAAAATCTGAGAGTGAAACATTACAGAAGACAGTATAGTTTGAAAAAGGTCCCAGAATTAACTGAAAACAAGGAAATACTAGAGAGAAAAGCTCTCTCTCTCTCTCTCTCTCTCTCTCTGTGTGTGTGTGTGTAGGTAGTAGAGAACCAAAACACAGTAAGTATAAAACCACAGTAAGTTACTACTAAACAAAAGCATTATAAAAAATGATTCCTTTTGTCACTTTTATTAGTCTTTGTTAAGTGTGTGCTTATTTTTCATATAGAAACTAGTTGTATAACTACACTAACTTTAGCACTTCTGTTTAAAACTTCAGCTGAATATATTGTCACCTTCTGTGTCTATCTTAGAATAATGTTTTTCATGGGTTTTATGAAATAGTGTATTTTTATTTAATTATATTATATGGTTAAACGTAATGATAAATTTTCTGTAAGTGATTTTTGAATTCCAGATAAATATTAGGATAACATTTATTAAATCATTTGTATTTCATTTGCATTTTAATGGAAAACTTTATTTTAACAGTAATAAATAATGCCAACATTTTATATACAAATTTTTCCACAGAGTACATTTTTTATTTACATATACATAATCATTTCCATTCAATTTGGAGAAAAAGTACAGAGGAATCTTTAGTGAGATTTAATGAATAATATATGTACTAAGCATAATAAAATGAATTGAATATGTACATATCATCTCAATTTTATTTCTATTTCTATTTTATATCTTGGCACAAAAATTTACATTTAAAATTACTTTAGCCTTATAAAAATATTAATATCTGGAAACATGTTATTACATGTCACCCACTAGCACTTAAAATAAAATACACAAAAATCTATTTAAACAAAAGAACTTTTTGTTATGATACTGAGGTTAATGTATTCATATAAAAATCTAAAAGAATCAATATATTTGAAATATTTTCTACTTCCCTAAAGTGTCACTCTATATTTTCTTATTCTTTTAAAATTAATATTTGCCTATAATTTAAATGTTATTATTATTTGAAGACCTTGCTCAAATTTCATGAAAGATTTGTATGTATTTATACTCTAAATTGAGACAAATTAATCCATTATATTTTCTAATGTTTCTTTTTGTGAAGTGATAGTTTACATTACCTTTTTCACACACATTTTATGCCAGTCTACTTTTTCAACAATATTGAAAAACACATATTATGCTCCATGATCATAGGCAAATTTCGTATATAGTTCAATCAAAAACACTGGCAAGGAAATTTTTATCACTCGTTAAGAAGCAATTTTAAAATGTAAGTTGAATTTGCCTTCTAAATTATTCTATCAAAATAGAATAAGTGTCCTTCAATTTATAAAGGATAGTATGATCATTTAGAAAAGCTAAGGGTGATACTCAATTTCATTGCAATGTGAGAAAGATGAAAACTGCTAGGAATTCATAGAAATTTTATTTTCCAGCTATAAGAAAGTGTATCAAAGACTAAACTCAATTTGTTTTGACTCAAACAATTCTCAGGCAGGCTGAGAGGATGTCTCACTGAGAGAGCTTCCCCCCACACTACAAACATTAAGAACATTTAAATAAATCCTATCTAGTTAACGTAATTATATTAATCAAATTATTATGAGAACAAAAATATCATGTCCAGTTCGAGCATATAGATTAGACTTTTTAAAAAATTTACAAACACATTAAGTAAAATCATTTCATTCTTCTCTTGCTTTCTATTTGAAAAATAACCCAGTATTGGGCTCATATCTGCATATCTGCTCGGTAGTTCTAGGAAGACTGGTGACTTGGTTTTCATGATATTTATTTATTTATTTATTTTTAATTTTTTTTTTCCTTTTGAGACAGGGTCTCACTATGCAGTTCAAGCTGGCCTTGAGCTCACTTTTATAGCCCAGGCTGGTATTGAACTCGCACTAATCCTCCTGCATCAGCCTCCCAAGTGCTGGGATTACAGGTGTGAGCCACAACGCCCAGCTTGGTTTTCATTATTTGGATATCCCTTTCTCTCTCTGTCTCACCAGCCAGGCACAGGGTTAACTCCCCAACCCCTGTATTTCTTTTTTCATATTGCGTTTTAATTAGATAGCTCCTTTGAAAAATCTATTTGTATTGCAAAATCATATTTGTATATTACAAAGTTTATATGTAAAATAATTTTACTTTGGAATTCCTGAGAGTTTAAGCATTAATAAATGCCTATTTTTAAAGAATTTTGTAATAAGTAGTTTTTCTATAGTAATTTGACAATTAAAGACGAAGAAAAGACCATCAAATAAAATAGTAGAGCCACAAATTACTTAATTACTTTTCTTTCTTTTACAGGTGATTAACATGAGATTCAGCAAAATAAAACTTGTCATTTGACTTTCAGGTAATTGAGAAATAGATCTTGAATACAAATTTAACATTCACTGACTGTATTGTTAATAATGCAGTGCCTTTGAAGCGCTTCACCCTTAATTTTCACAAGAAATGAATAATGAAACCACATAGCCTCCAAAAGCATTTGTCAAATATGTGCCTCCAACTGTTGTGCTTGTGTCTTCTGGTCAGCTCACCTGACGAGAAAAGTGAAGATTCTCATGACACCATTTCAAAGACAAAGTATGTAACAGTAGGATTAATTGCATTAGTGCACTATATTAATCTCATTGTTTAAAATGAATCACTTCAAGTAAAATCTTAATGTAATTTTGTAATTATATATCAGATCTTTATTTAAAGCAAACAAAGTAACCTAAGAATTCACGCTTTTTTTTTTTTTTTTGAAGATACTGAGGAGTATCATAGAATAACTATTTAACATGAAAACTCACTTTTTCAAGTAATTAACTCTATTTAGGGAATCATTGATACAATATTTTGATTTACTAACTTATACTAAATCTGAACTGAGAGAGCCACTAGGATTGTTTGAACTCTCCAGAAGTTTGCAAAACTGTAGCTTAATTGCTAAGTTTAAATAAAGTAACACATTTTTTTAAAGAAACACTTTGAAACAACCAGTCTAACGCTTGTCACACAGTTTTACAACTATAATTTTTACCCCTTTAATGCACCACCGCATCTGGATTTGCTAGGATTTCAGGCTAGGTAATGTCTGCATAATGGAGCACTTTAAGCTCATGGTAATTGTCACTTATTTTGACAGATGGCTGTGACACTGTTGGGAAGTGTTTGCAGAGCCCAGGTCAGGTTCTGAATTCCAGTGCATGAGAAAGAGATTGCTTTTGATGGGAACTGTATGTATTTTTTAAAATGCTGAATGCATTTCCAGCCAAAATAAATAAAAAATAGGAAAAGAAAGACAGAACAAAAGAAAGACTAAAAAGGAAAAAGAAAGAAGGAAAGGAAGAAAGGAAGGAAGGAAGGAAGGAAGGAAGGAAGGAAGGAAGGAAGGAAGGGACAAAGAAAGGAAGAAAAACGAGCAAAGAAAAGGAGAAAACGAAGGAAAGGTAAGAGCTTTGAACACTGTCAGTACTGTTGCGGCAATGATTTCTCTGCTCCTTATTAGTACCAAGAGGGTTATGAGGAAGTCTAGGCAGGAATGACCATTTGAGATCATTTTAGATTCTGTATCAGGACCTGCATACCTTCAAACAAAGTGAAACAAAATGAACTTGCTTACAAAATGAAATATTTCGGTAAAGAGGTTCTAACTACTCCCAGAAAGATACACAATCCTCAACATGACCTTTAAGGTTTGAGTACTTGGGCAGATTTGAGGGAGAAAAAGTAACTTGTGTCTTGTCATAAGGAAAAGGTAGAGTTTTTGCTTTAATGATTTATTTTAGTTTATTTGTATATTTTATCTTTCCTAATTGTTTGCTTAAATATAATTTCCTCCTAAGAGAAAGATATTTGTTATCTTGACCAGGGCAAATGTTCTTTAATTTCTTTAGAAACTCTTGCCACCGTGGTGGGCACCTCATTCCCAAAAGCTAAATGTTACATGAATAATTTGAAAGCCATTTGGAATAAAATAATCAAGACTTCTGTTTTTGCAGTTGTTGTCCATGTCTTTTAAAACATCTTTTTTGCATTAGAAGGTCGAATATTTTCTATATGTTTCCTAAACTTAGACTAGAAGATAAGTGAAATGTCTGAAATGTGTGGTAAAAATTAGGCTTTTTATTTCTTAGGATATTGACTATAGGAGATTAAACATTAGAAAGCCTAGAAAGAATCCTGTGAAACTGGCCATATGAGGCAGTGATAATGATTTTTTCTTAGGTTCAGTTAAATTTTCCCTCCAGTCATGTACCACATACTAAATTGTTAAATGCCACAGGTGAGCTTATCAGTTTTCAGTTCCCTGTTACTGCTATAACAAATGAACAAATGAATTTATTGTCTTAAAACATAACATTGCCAGGCATATACTTCAGCAGCATAAGTTCCTGTCTGTCAAGTGCAAGGCCCTGAGTTCTATACCAGGTACCAAAGGCAAAACAAAATACAAAAATCGAAACAAAAAGCACTGATCATTAGTTTAGGTTCTGGGTTTGGGGTACAGAATTCTGAGCTGGACTGTCTGTGTTGCATTCCTTCTGAAAGGTAAAGTGACAATTAAGTGCTTTATCTTGCCAGCATCTGCAGGCCTTCTGCACTCCTGGGCTTTGTGCTCTTCATTCCATATTTAAAAGCAGCCATATGCCTCTTTTATATACAAGTGTAGGATCTCTATAAAAATAATAAATAATAGATATGTATGGCAAATATATAGATAGATAGATTGATTGATTTGCAGTACATGTACAAAGAAGCATTTCACAGACCTGTTTATCTACCGGTCATTCCGTCGCCTTTTAGTGTCGTATCTCCTGACACACTTACCTTCTTGAGAACACTTGTAATTAAAAGGGACACAATCAAATAATCCCAGATTATCTTTCTATCTGAAATTCCCTTATTTAACAACAACTCCAAACCTTTTCATCACATAAAGTACTAGATCAATAGGTTTCTGTAGGAAATTTAACTAAAGCAGCAAAAGATACACAGTGAAATTATTGTGGTAGCCCATGAATCTGAGCATCAGGAAAGACTCAGAATTTGTAGAGTATTTAATGTGAGAGAGACAGCGAGATGTTCTTTCGTATTTCAACAAACTATTTCAGAGGTTCTTGCTCAGACTTGAGGAAAGTAAGCAACTTTTCCAGTTTATACTGGTATCTGTCCAGTCAGTGGTTCTGATGGCTGTGGACAGAATAAGGTCTACTAGCATAGGAGTATCGAGGTCATCAGTCCTCATATGTTTAAAAATGTAATATTCCCTGACAGGGGAGTTAAGGTCTTCTGTGGAGTGAAGAGCAGTGTGAAAAACAGAGAGTATCCCGTATCACATATGGGTTATGTAAAAAGAAAGAAAAGGGATATAAAAGCAGAAGAAGTCAAAATAAAAACATCTGCATAAGAATTTGATATTACAAGATAGTATCACTTTCTGTCTGAGCCTCAGAAAGGAGTTACACTTGAGAGAATACAGAGGATCCTTAGAAGCTGCAATATCAAGAACATGAAAGAGTATTATGGCCCTGTTCATAAATTTATTTATCATTATTATATGCATTTCTACTTCTCTCATTCAGAACTAAAATGAACTTACTCATGTTATTATTTCTAGTAGGAGTGGAGTTATTTGTCACAGGACCAAATCTAAGTCACATAGACTTTCCAGGGGTGTGCTGTTATAACAAATACCTCAGTGTGGAAAACTGACTTTGGAATTGGCTGGTGCACCAGCCTGAAGAATTTTTAAAAGAATGACAGAGATACTAGGTCGTTTTGGAAATATTGTTCTAGAACATGTAAAATTAATGTTTCGTGAAAATATCATTTATGAACTTCTCAAAATACAATTTTATAATTCTTTAGCACATACTACACCTAACCTTGGATATATCAAAAAGTATCACTATTAGTATACAACCAAGTACAGACCCTGTGCAATGGGGTGGGTGGGAACAATTTATTTCTTGTCTCTAGAAGTTATTGTTTGGGGGAACAATGTTAAATAAAGTATCTTACCTATGACTCTTGATCTGCAGCTGCTCCAATTCAATACTTAAACTATCAACACTTTCTTTATGTGAGATTGTCGACCTACCATCCCAGCCAGCAATCAGAGGTTCATCAATCTGTGCATTAGAAATCCTGCAGGCATTGTTTCAGAATCACATGTATAGTGGAGTTTTTCATCTTCTGCCCAGGTCTCTGATTCCCAGCTTCCTGTATAAACTTCTGGCTTTTGAGATAATCAGTTGCTAAAATTGTAACTATACAGATCACTAGAGCTTATCCTTATCTGAACTCAGACCAGAAAGTAGCTGACATTGCAGTGAACAAGAGGAAAAAAAAAAAATACATGTTAATTTTGTCATGCTGGGCCAGTCAAATAGCTCAGCAGATTAAAGTACCTGGTTTGATCCCCAGGCCTTCCATGCCATCCCGCCCTGGGCGCATGCTGAGACCACAATTGAGACTGGGTATGCTGGTGTGTGCTGGTAATCCCAGCTCTTGGGAGGCTATAAGCAAGTGGACCACTATGAGTCTAATCTAGTAGTGAGGTCCTAAAGACCCTGTAGACCCTTCTCTAAAACCCCAAAAATTGTCATGCTAGTGGCATGTTCTGGAGACATAGTTGGAATAAAGATATACTGTGGAACTAGAGGTTGAAACATGTATTAGTAATTATAACTAATATTTTTAATTAATTATTGAAAAGGCTTGCACCTCTCCACAAAAGGGCCACAGTGTGTTATTTTTGGTACACAGCCAGTGTTTAAGGTAGAAAAAGAGCTGAAGAAGGGCATAAGAATATTCAGGGTATGTGCTAGGTAATAATACAAACTCCTGTGCCAAGGACACTTTTCAGAGATGCTTTTAATTGCTCTTTAGGGAGTCCTGTGCTTCCATTCCTATCACTAGTATACTTTTTATTATAGAAAAAAATCAAAATTGTACTTATCTACAGCTTTGTCGTCATGATTCTTTACAAACAGATGCCTCTGGCAGAAGTGTTTTAGCTGCGATTTTCTCAGGCTGTTATAAAAAGACTTTGAGGTGATGTCCTATCCTTTATTATCCTTCACGGTCCATAAACCTCAACCATTAGACTGAATCTACAGCAACTATTGCCATCATTTCCTTAAACATGAGTCAAGGATCATTCTGTAATGTTCTTTATCTTAGTTAATTTTCTGTCATCACTAAGACCAAGTACCCAACATCCAAGATTATTTAAGGAAACGTTTATTTAACTCACAGCTTGTAGAGATTTCAGTCCATGATCAACTGGTTTGAAGACAGTGTGAATTGCTAGTAGTCCGAAGATACCAAAAACAAGGGAAATCGAAGAGAAAAACCTCTTTCTCTCTATATTACAGGAAGGCTCCTCACCCTAGGCTGGGCATAGAATTAACACCGTTAGTCCCATTAATAGGCCATGAATCAATCACAAACAAGACTCAGGCACCCCTGGAAAGCCTTCTGCCATGACAGCATGAGACTTTAGGACAGGACATCTAGACATAAACCATAGTGTTAACAATTTAAGACAAAATAATAAAACTCTAATTTTTACTCTACATAAAATTGAAAATTAATTTTAGTGTTCAATAAATTATAATTAGGTAAATTAGAGAATTGCAAGTAAATTCTATATATTTATATGAACTATACAAAATTAAATATATCAGTCAAAATGCCTGAACAAACAATTCTCATCCTGTTTCCAAGTCAAACGTAGATTCCCCTTTATAGATTTTACTATAATTGAAATTCTAGGGGCCAGGGAACTGGTTTAGTGATCTAAAGCACCTGATTAGGAAAGCTTAGGCAATTGCATTGACCATTGTTAGATCTGGGCACCGCATGCTGCGTCAGCCCCATCCTCAGGGTAGGCTGAGACGGCCATTAAAAAATAAAAAATAAAAAATTCTACAGAAAATGTTAATTTGAAACAATTTGCTAGTTTGGGTTTTAGCATCCTCTAGATAATAGGGCACATTCCTAGACCATATTGCATGATTTGGTACAAACTCTGATTTACACAAGAGAGATTTAAAATGACAATGAGTGACAAAATTAGAATAAGCTACATCTGACTTTGGGAACAATTTCAAGTCGACACTGGGATGCTAAAACATCAAGTGGCATCAGCTAAATCAAATCTGACAGAGAAATCTTCCATAAACCAAGAGATATCCTTTGGCTTGGGGTCCTATATTGAAGCTGAGAGAAGACTAGAGGCAAGATACACTACTGAATACCTCAATGCTAAAAAATAACTTTGATTTATGAATAAAACCACTGGATGTAGGACTGGCAAATAGCTCAGTGGATTAAAACACCAGTTTAGGCTGATGTAGTGGCTGGGGTTTGATTCCGGGCTTGCTGTAATGGCCCCGCCCTGGAGGAGGGCTCAGAAGGCCATTGAGACTAGGCAGGATGGCGCACGCCTATAATCCCAGCTCTTGGGAAGCTTAACAGCGGTGGATCAGGATGACTATGAGTTCTGATATATATAGTGAGACCCTGTAGATGCTGTAGACCCTATAGATGCCGTAATGAAAGAAAACTCATTAAAAAACCTGAATATATCATATGAAAAAGAAATCTTGAAATTGTACATTGAAATACAAGACCATATAAATGAAACCAAGTACTGTTCTTGATTTTATAACAATAAATGATACTAATTATATATTTCTCTTTAAAAATAATTATTATGATTTAAGAGTGGGAATAAAATAAATTTAATGTTGTGGACAATAAGCATTCATTCCATCCTCTTTGGTCAGGAATCCTGACTTTCCTGTTTTCTGCTTTCCATGTCAAGTACATGATAGAAATTAATCAATTCAAATTAAATAAAATGAATCATAGGGAAAATTTAGAAATATTTGTTCCTTATAATTACTAAACAAAGGGATTAAATACTGTATTTTCAAAAGAAGAAAAAATGGCTATATAGAAAGGTATTCAATTGTGAGATAGTCTGTTTTAATTAAAGGTTATACTTAGGATTCTACTTAATTTCATCTACTTCCTGTGCACCTAATCATCTCACTACAAATCAGTGTCTATAGCAGGAGTCATGTCCTCTATTTCATGTTCTTAGAAATATGCATTGGGGCCCAGCGGGATGGCTCAGTGGTCTAAAGCGCCTGCTTGGGAAAGCTTGGGCGGCTTCAGGGACCTCGGTTCAATCCCCGGCACCACATGCTGTGCCAGCCCTGCCCTAGGGGCGGGCTGAGCCGGCCATTAAAAAAAAAAGTATAGCTCAAAAAAAAAAGGCTGGGCATGGTGGCTCACGCCTGTAATCCCAGCACTCGGGAGGCTGAGGCAGGAGGATTGGTGCGAGTTCGAGACCAGCCTGGGCTACAAAAGTGAGCTCAAGGCCAGCCTCAACTGCATAGCGAGACCCTGTCTCAAAAAGACAAAAGAAAAAAAAAAGAAAAAGAAAAAAAAAGAAATATGCATTAAATGTAGTTTTTCAGAAAGTGTTCCATTTATCAAAATCTAGAACTTCAGTTTACCAGTATTGTGAACTGTATTTGCCCTTATACTTGAGAAATTCTATACATATAAGACTTTATAAATTATCTTTTACTAATGTATTTAGTACAGGATCTACAGAGTCTACAGGGTCTCCCCACGTAGATCAGACACACAGTGATTCTTCATCTGTTTTCAGCCAACAAGCACTAGGATTACAGGCAAGCACCACCACACTCAGTCTCAATTGCAGTCCCAGTGTGCCCAGGGGGCAGGGCTAGCACAGTAAGTTGGGGATCAAACCCCAGCCCCTGAGCTCTGCTTAAGCAGGTGCTTTAGTTCACTGAGCTATCAGGCTGGCCTTATGAAACTTATTATCTCCTCTGTTCTCTGCAATCAGTATCTTCTTGTTCACAATTCTGTTGCATTTATTCTCTATTATATTCTTACACTTTTATAGTCTTACTTTATTTTGAGAATACCTATGTTTTTATTTCCCTTTTCAACTCAAAAGTTTTCTTTTTTTATATGTTCTTTAAGCAGTATCAATTTGAAGTTCACACATACTTATAGGCTATATATAAGTACATATATATTTAGAACTCCACAAGAGAAAAAAAAATGAACTTCGGCATTTTGAAGGTATAAGACACAGCTTGCACAGTTCTGTTTCCTTTTATCCAGAGAGTAGCACTGAGATGTGCAGATGACTAAAACTCACCATGTTTAAGTGAAAAGGTACATAAGAAAATGTGAACAGTGTTACACAGTGATGTCCTAATTGTTGTGAATAATGAACTCTCATGAGGTCAAACCAAATCGTATTTGTGTTTTATTCTATTTTCCAGTAATTTGAGCTGCTTTTGAGAAATGGTGTATAGTTATGATGATGGACTGTAAGCTCTAAAAACTACAAGTCAGTGCGGAGATTCTTCAAATTAGAAAAAAATTAAAATAATTCAACCAAGAACTAAAATTAGAAAATCTTCTTGACTTTACCATACTTTTTTCTAATATATAATGGAAAGATTTGAAGACATGCTATGCGATAAATGCCTACCCGATGTTTGCAGCAGCACAGTTCACAGGAGATAATCAATAGGGAAACAGAATATGGAAACAGTGTAGAAATCTACTGAAAGATGAATCGATAACATATGTGTGATATGTACACAGTGGAATTTTACTTAGTCATAGGGAAGAGTGAATCTTTCTCTTTATTTGTAAGAAAATGAATGAAACATGAGACATAATATAAAAGGAAAATCAGAAACAGAACATTTAAATATTATGTGATTTCTCTAACCCAAGAAGCACCAAATATAAATAAGTGAAGGAGATTTACTGCGATGCAGAGAGGAAGAGTTTTGGAGATTGGGGTAGGGAGTGGGAGCCGGGGGAGATGGGAGGTTCAAACATAAGGGAAGGAAAATGAAAATGCTAAAAGAATACATTTATTTGGATATATGGGTGCGCACGTGTATGTGTATATGTGCATATGTCTATAATTTAGCATGTATTACAAATGTGTACAATAAAAATGTAAATAGGGCTGGGCCATGGTGGCACATGCCTGTAATCTCAGCACTTGAGAGACTGAGGCAGGAGGATCAAATGAAGTTTGAAACCAGCCTGGGCTACAAAATGTGAGCTCAAGACCAGCCTTAATTGCATAGTGAGACCTTGTCTGAAAAAGACAAAAAACGTAAATAGAAAACTAGAAAATGAAGTGAAATATTTCAATTTTATGTGACATAGACAATAAAATGACAAATGAATGTCCTAGTAGAAGAAGAGCATTAAGATTTTAATATTAGTACAGAGCTGTGAGAAAAGACAGAAAATGGATGGTCTGACCAGGCAGTGGTGTAAAAATGTATCACAGAATGGAAAACATTTTGACAAGTAAATTGGTTGAGAGACTCTTTAGACAAAAATTTACTTTGGGGTCTAAAGTAATGGCCTGCAGTTAGCTGGCACCCTCAGGTTAGTTTGAGAGCTGAACTGAAAGAAGTCAGTCTTTCTCTGTCATTTCATGCTTTTTACATGCAGCCTCTTCATCAAGGTCACTGGACTTCTCCAACATAGAGGCTTTTTAGGGCCCTACACAGGGTTTCATGTGATGTAGGTTTGAACCTTGACCCATCATGGTCAATCACAATGATTTATCAACATTTCACTAAAGCCAACCTAGAATAATGGGTAAGAGAATTAAAACTTGCTTCTCAATTGCAATTAAGAAATAAACTATAGCTGGAATATACTCACAAGGGGATGAAAATGTCACTGTTGACAAATGTAATGTGGTTTACCTTGTTGACACTATGTGAGGAGACCTTAATTAATGTAAGTTTATTGCAAAGCCACTTGATTTTTATTCAAGTCTTACTGGCCAAATTTTCAATTAAGCAGGCAGTACAGGGAAAAAATAAAGCCAAAGAACACAGAGAAAAACGCTACCTCAATGGAGATGGAAAGATGTATTTATGTATGTATGTGTGTAACCACATTTATCATGCATGTTGCATACTCTCATAGGGAATTTGTACTGATAAGTAAGTTGACTTTTCCTTTATTTCCATTTCCCTCCTATCTGCATTCCTTGTTTTACAATTAATACGTTTTGCTTCTATTTTTCTTCTATCCTCTTTTTATCCTTTTTCCATTCCTTCTTTTCTCTCCCCTTCCCTTCCCACTGCACATGCCTTCCTCCTGCCCAATAACCACCCTTGAAATGCCACTTACTTTCCCTTTGCACTTCTCACACAAGAGAAACTTCAGAATATTGAAACATGTGTGCAGGATATGTTTTATTTAAGAGCGTGACATCCAGGTACATGCATATATTTTCCTACAAATGACCCATTTATCCTTCTTTTGTCTATTGCTTTTTTCACTCATTTACTACAAATTTGAAATTTAGAAGAAATAAAAGTCCACTAATTCTAATTTCACATAAATTTTTAAAGAAATTCTATTGTCTGACTTCACTTGTTCTTTAGTCATCATGCTAAAACTTGTCTGTTATAATTGATGACACATGTAGGGTTACAGAGTTTTCCAGTTATTGTTTCCACCATGACGTGTCCGTGCTTTTATCACCACCATGACACTGCAAAACGTTTTCGTGTCCATCTGAAAAGGATTTTTCTCCCATCAATTTATTGTATCATGGACATCCACATCAAAAATATAAATTTACTTCACTTTATTATTTACTTCTAGGAAAAAACGACAAATGGACATTGGTTACTTTTGTTTTTTGTTATTGTTTGTTTGTTTTTCTTGATGCAGGGTCTGAATAGACAGCTAGCAACATAGTGACATTTCTGTTTTCATTCTCTGAATTTCTGGGATTACAGACATGCACCACTATGTTCGAACTGGGTCTTGTGCTCAGAATGCCCAAGGGAGAGACCAGCATGGTATGTGGTTCCGAGGATCAAACCTGATCCCTGCACTTGCCTAAGCAGGCACTTAGTCCTCTGAGCTATCTCACCAACACTTCTGATGGGCTTTCCTTTTGGTGCTTTTTGTTTGTTTGTGTGTTTTTAACATATTCTTTTTTGGTACTGGGAATTGAACTCTGGGTCTCATGCTTGCTAGGCAGGTGATGTGCTGCTGAGCCACAATCCCAGCCCAACTTCTGATGTAATTATTTTGTCTTATATATAGAAGCTATATATTTATGTATTTATTTATTATTTTTAATAAAAATAACAATATGACAGTTTCGAAACACGTTACTGCTATATTCACAATAATTGATAGAATGCATATTGTTATTCTCATAGTAGTTATATAGAGCACAGGGTGTAGACATGATAAATTTTCTAATCATTATTGGTACAGAAAATGTCTTCTCTTTAAACTTAGAGAAAGTAATTGTACACATAGTCCAGTGTTGCATAACTGCAGTGGGTTACTGATGAAAATGGCAATGTTGGAAGCTGTCGATTTAAGCCTTTTAACACTCAGCATATTAATCTAGCTTTATGTTCTCTGCCTTGTAGGTCAACTTTTCTGCTGGGTGATTAAGAGCAAGTTAAAGCAAGGCCTCTGTAGTAAAACATGTAACTTTTGTATCTTCCAAGGTCAGTCAGATCCCCTCAGGATTAACTTTGAAGCCATGTACAGTGCTTTGTACAACTGTTGACAACGTCAGCTGCCTGTATGAGTCACAGCCATTGTTTGACCAGTTTGCTCTCTCTTAAAGCATGAGAGAATATTTTCTCTCTAGGTGACTCTGCTTAGGCACACTATATGCCTTCAATCCCTTTCCTCTTTGGCCACATAATCTCCTTGAAGAGAAAATTTGGGAAACCACTGAGTTATAGGATGTCACAGCACAGGTTCTGTTCTCTTCCAAGTCCTCACTGACCTTGAAGGGCTAGGGCCAAAATATTGGCTATCCTTGTAGCTCTTGTTTTTCTATAATTTTTGTTCTGGAGGGCTAAGAATATAAGTTTAGAAGCTATACTTTTTAGTTGGGATAAAAATCAATTCTCATAAATCAATAAATATGTGTTACTCTTAATGTGTATATATCAATAAATGTACTGTATTCTAACATTAAGATAGATGTTTCTTTTATGCATCCTATTCTTAAATATATGAATCTCATGAGCTGTGTTACATTTCAATTCAGTTTTTTGGTTAGTCTATTACTTGGCTGGATTTTATTTTGAAGGTAACCATAGACAAAATGTTAATAGAAATGCTACTAAAAGAGATGAAGAGGTGAGACAGAAGAGAAACAGGTAAAGATTATTAAGATGTGTTATAGACATGTACCAATTAACCACAATCATTATATAATTATTACATTATAATAACATAGTAGTTATATATTATGATTATATTATAATTATTAGCATATTCTATTAAAATTGTATTATTATATTATAATATTATTTGCAAATATATATATATAGATGAAAATGAAACTGTCAGGTAATTAATACGGTACAGCACAGGTGTGATGTTGCTCACCTGAAATCCCATAGATTGGATGCTGAGGCAGGAGGATTTCCATCAATTAGAGGCTAGCCTGGGCTGCCTAGTTTAGGACCTGTTTTAAGAATAACTCAATAATAATCATTTTGAATCTTATTTAGAATTTTCTAGCATAAATACCAAAATA
The DNA here is from genome assembly GCA_004027025.1 of Myocastor coypus. NCBI lineage: Eukaryota > Metazoa > Chordata > Mammalia > Rodentia > Myocastoridae > Myocastor > Myocastor coypus. The sequence goes on along the minus strand of PVJA010013268.1, from coordinate 18,557 downwards.
TGGATGAGAGCAATTCATTTGGGAAAAATTCTTAAATTCCTTATATTTCAGAGGCATTTTTATTAATTTCGGTTACTTTCCACTATAAATAACAGCATTTTCCACAATACATGGATATCATTTGTATATTTAATAACTGTACTTCATGACATTAATTAAAAGATACTTATTGCCAAATTTGTGGTTTTGAACTTTGCTTAACATTTGTATTGATTTGTTCTGTACATTACTAGTGCAGGATAATATTTATTGTTATAACATGAATTTATATCTGTGCAGGGGCTCTAACAGCCAAATTTAGAATATTGGCCAGTTTGCTTAGGTAAGGATTAAAGATATATTAGTCTTCTTAAAACAACAGTCTTTCTGATTCAAATTAGAGTAAGATTATAGGATGTGGTAACGGTATTTAAATTATTATATAAACTGCAGTGAGCTAAGGGAGCATCTTCAAGACTTTATTTTTGTCACAGCTTAATGTGTTCTTTGAAGTTACATCAAAGGTTGAGTGCTGGGCCAGTGAGATGGTTCAATGGTCTAAAAAATAAGATTGAATGCTAGAACTTAAAGTTAAGACATTTTTAAGATACTTTGATGTGTATTTTAAGTTCCATACAATTAAAAAATGCTTGGCCCAGCAACCAATAAGAAAATTAATATAAAAGTATTTATACTGAAGGTGTTTCCAACATGTAAATATAGAATTATTATATGTTAATATAAATGCATGCTGGAGAATTTATCAAAATTATGTTCTGATATATTCATACTAAATATCATATGCTTTCTAGAAAATGGAACCTAAAGAGAAAACCAATTGGCTATATCAATAGCAAAATTTTAGCATAATTTTGTGAGAATGATACCAGTTAAATCATGGATTATTCTTATGCTATCTATTCACATACTTCAGACAGTTATTCCACAGAATTGTCTTCCCTATAGAGAGCTGAGTTAGATTTAGTCGACCTATAAATGTCACACAGCATTGTGAAGGCAAAGCATCTCTTTCTAAAAATTTTATGACAATTTTAATTTATAGATACGATTTTCGGGAACAACTCATAAAATTTGAAATCTCTGTTTCACCAAAGGGAAATTATTTGCATAGCCAGTGGACTTATATCTAAATTTTATCCCTTGCACCTAAACAATAGTACAGTAATAGCTCATTAAATAAAATGTCTAGCTCCATTTCCCTTGTTTATTTCTTTAATCTATAAATCAGTATCTGAATATTACAAGGTTAAAAATATTCATTTTTTACCCATTAATTTCTTTTTCATGTTTCTCCAAAAGACTAGTCAATTGTTAGCATTCATGCACTTTCTAATTTTATGTATAAAACCCTTGTTCTTTATGTTCTATGATAAACTTTATCTCAGTGATTCCGTACTTGTAAAAGAAATTTACTATTTTACCACCTATATCACTTTGATTTCTTCTCAAATTTATTTCTTATTATGTTTAAGTAAGTCTCTTGAAGTACAATAAGAAAATATAGATTTTATAAACATAACTTTCAATTTGAATTATTTTCCTGTAATATTTATGTTGTAGTTCTGTTAGATAAATAAATTTATTTTCCTGTAGTATATTTAAAGTATTATATTGTGTTTGCATTATCCATTACTATACCCATTTCAAAACATTTATTGAATGATAGAAGTTTTACTTCCTGGGAACTTTTAGCATTTTCTCTTTGTATCTGATGTTTAGAGCTCACCATACTGTATATAATACTCCCACTAAGTTACAGTTTTCCAAAGTTGGTTAAGTTAAAATAAAGAATATTTGCAGAAATAATTTTGATTTCTCAAATTGAAGCTTGAGTTAACAACATAAGTAGGAAGGTCCCTGTCAGAACCAAGCAAAATCATTCTGATAAGTAAACAAATACTCATCCACAGCTTTCTACCTACACACTTATGTCATCATTGTTGAATAGAAACTAATTAATAACTGTTGGAAAGAATTCACAAAAAAGTTCAGAATAACATAGCTCTGGTATTGCACATATTGTCAAATCTTCTTCTCTTTCTTCAGAATAGCCTGCAACAAATTAGTTAAGAAGTTTCATAACACTAAATAACGTTATATTACCAACCACTCTAAAGAATGACATGAAACAATTCATAGCAAAATTTCATAGTTAAATGTGTGAGGTCCTTTGTACCTTGAGAGGATTCCAATTTTGTTCCTCTAGATTTAATATTTGACAAGAGAGCAATATGTGGATCGAACAAATCATTTCTCTTCCCAGCAATACCCATATCTAACCGTATGATAAATAATATATCCTGTTCTCTGCCCTGTGAGAAATAATTTAGATTAAGTCCACTTGACTGATGTGACTTATACTGAGAAATGAACACAAGCTAGTTTAATTGCATTTGCTTCACAAAGTGTCAAGTTCCTCATTTGTATCCCTCTGGAATCAAGAAAATCTCATCATTTTAATGGGTTCCCCAATGATGTCCTTGAATCCTTGTTCATAAAGATCTGAATTGGCCAGTGTTTAACTCTTTCCATCCTAGAATTTTCCTATCACAAAGTTATATATTATCTCTTCCCCTTCTTCCTGTTTGTTCTCTATTGTATGCCATATGACTTTTGAGTAAGCCTTCACATTCAATTTTCCAGATTTCATGTTTCTATTTTAATTCTTATATTACTGGTGTTTTTGTTACTAAGCTCAAAAGATGTGATCCAAAAAACAGAAATCTCTTAAAACATTATAAGAAATATACTTCAATTGGTGTTAATTATTAGAATTGTCACATCAACTAATTATTCTTATTTGTTAAACTTAACATCTTTGAGAAGGACTGCAATAGGCCCTTGTAGGATTATATTTGCAAAGTAATTTCATGAGATAGATTTGTTTTACTAGTGAGGTATAGCAAAATCTAATCAGCCATGTAATTATTGCAATATATCATGGCAAAATATTTTATAGGTTTTAGATGTGCAAGTTTAATACAAATTTTACTTCGCAAAATTTACTGAAAGTTTGTTAAGTGTGATATCCCATTATATTGTAGAAACAATGCTACCATGAAATTCCTTTTATTTTACAAAATTGGATATATTAGGTAATTTTGTATAGTTGAATGTTAGAGAAGAATATACAGAAAAAATAATTTTAAATGCTTATAGACTGTAGTATGACAGCAATGACAAAGATAGTCCACAGAGAAAAAGTATTATTTCTATGCAATTAGTAAACATTAGTTGTGCTGTTGGTGGATACAACCGATTAGAGCTAGAAGGCATTGTCAGCCATACCTAAGCTTGCAGAGTCTATAGGTCCGTCTTCTACCACAACACTTCTGATTTAGGAATATAAAAAGAAATTTTCTTCTAAGGTATGTTTTACTATAGTAAGTTTGACTCAAAGTATAATGTTCTTTGAAAATTAAGAATATTAAATTTTAAAAAATCACTTCAAAAAACTTCAGTGGGAGAATTTCAGGAATATTTTCCATTACTTAAAGAACTATCTATATCTATCTATATCTATATCTATATATCTATTTCTATATACATATACATATTATTAGTTATAAAGACATAATAAAATAAAAGAATTGGGGAAAGGTCATTAGCTTTGAGGCCTATGGTAAAGGGCTTTAGTAAAGTTCGTTAAGTCTTTGGTTCTAAACCTTAGGGCCAAAAAAAAAAAAAAAAAGAATACAAAAGATTGGGAAACAATACTTCTAATGGCTTACAATGAAGAAAGTACATTAGCAAATGAAATTTCAAATTTTAGTAAAAATAAGTCTTCCATAACGTTCTATAATGTCAATGGTGAGCAAAATGGCCTTCAGCTTTGGTCTTCACTACCTTCAAAAACTTGTTCAAGTCATATCTGGGGGAAAAAAGAAAGCACATGTTGACTTGAATCCAGTTCACTAAACTATCTCATCGTGTCAAGAGCATGGTAACCATCTCATACACGCCAAAAGAGTGTGTGTGTGTGTGTGTGTGTGTGTGTGTGTGTGTGTGTGTGGTACTGGATATTAAATTCAGGACCTTGTGCTGGCCAGGTAAGTGCGTATTCAACTAAGCTAACTCCCCAGCCCAATACAAAAAGATTTTAAATAAACTCAGCTGTATGTGTGAGAAAGTGAGAGGACAAGAAAAAAAAATCATCAGTGAACAAACTGATTTTGGAGATAGGTGAAATACAATATATGGTATTTGACAAAATGACTACAGTTTTGTTACAATGATTGGTACAAAAACTACTAAAATGATTTTCTGTTGTTCTTTTTTATTATTTTATTTTACTTTAAAGAATAAAAACAGCAGAAACGAAGATGGAAAAATGGTAACATACAGCAGTCATACATATATTAAAGATTTTTAAAACAAGAATAGCAAACTAACAATGGTTGTTATATTACTTATTTTTTTTTTATGGGCATGATAAAAAGCTTGCATCAGAGAGAGATAGGAGAGGGGTCCCGAGAGGGTGTCTCCTGGAAGCTGTCTCTTCCAGGGACTTTTATAGAGAAAAACCACGTGGTGAGGTGGGTCTAAGGTTGTGGAGAAGACATGGGAATTGGCTTAGGTGGGTATATCGTGGGACAAAACTTGCGGTCAACCAATGAGATAACAAGCACCATTGCTCAGGTAAAACTGACTAAAATCGGGATCCAATGGGAAAGCAAGTCAGGTAGCAAGCAGGCAAGAATATAGAGCAAGGTCTCTTCCTGTTGGGCTTGGGCTGGTGACACTTTCCAGGCTCTTTGAAGGTGATTGATACTTATTTAGCATATCAATCCCTGTTGCCCACCCTTAAGGAAGTATGTAGTTGCATTTGTTTACTCTTATCTAGAGATCTGGCCTGCAGCAGAGGAGTGTCTGTATCTAGTCATAAAGTCACCTTGTATTCCATATCCTCCTTCAGATCCTAGCCCTGTCTGCCTGTAATATTTCTATCTAATTCAACTGACTGCAACATTCTTCCCTCTCTAGAAGTAACCAGAACTGCCCAGAGGGAACCATGGGTAATGATTGCTCTGGCTTCTTTAGGCTGAAAGGGGTCAGAGTTGTGAACTAGCAGTCAGAGATACTACTCTACGGAGGTCTCACCTAAAGTCCCTCAATAGACACCAGGAATTTTTATCTTTGGTAGGCATATAGCTTTGAATATGGAGGAGACAAATCAAAGAAACTATAAAACATACATGGGCCAAGTAATATCAATAGGCTAATTATGAATACAGTCAAAATGATTTTTTACCAAGTAAAATCAGTAGTGGCTTCCACAAAAATGATAATGATAGGGTCTTGAGGACCTCAGTATCTCATATACAATGGATTTGACACCTTTTGAACAGCTATTGAGACATTAGCAGAAGGATCTGAAAGGTAATACCTTTTTTAAGTTTGTAACTATAAAAAGACTAGTCAGAACCTTTTGTAGGTCTATTAGCTGAGCTTTCTTAAACATCGCATTTAATCTGTTTTAATCTTTTATGGCTATTGGGTATTGTTTCAAATTAACTGGCCTTTTATATTTTTACCAACTCTAGTATTACTTGGGCCCCATGAATTGTCAGAAGTAGGGAAAACACTAAGTATTCTCCAGTTTGTAAGTGGGGCCACTGGCTGGGTAACTACTGATGCATCTGTATGAGCATCTATTAAAAGCTGAACAGACTTTCTCTTTATATTGGCAGTTAACATGGGTTCTCTCAGGCTAAGACGCAAAGACCCATGATCACCTCAATCTGAAACTTCCTCTAACTCTATCATGAGTTTTTATTTTTTTTCCCTCTCTAGCAGCTTTGAACATTATTTTTGTTAGAAATGTCCTTTCTCTCTGTCTGAATCTAGGGAGGCATAACTTTTCCCCATTTTCAAAATGTCCTTTGTTTTAGGCTGCTAGTATTACCACATTTATTTTCTATCTATAATTCCATTCTGTATCCTTTCTACTATGAAATATCTCAATTCAAATTTATAAATTTGAATTGTAAACTGTAAACTGTAAACTCTTCTAACTTCTGCAGCTTGTGTCAAATATCTGGGGCCCACTGAACAACATATAACTTCTGGTTTTAAGGCCTCCTGCAGGCAGCCCTGCTCAATTAGGTAAGGGTAACTTTCCTAATATTGAATTTCCTAATATAAGATTAGACTGACAGAGGAAGCCTACTTTTCTCATCAGATCTGTTGTTCAGATTAACATATATAGCTATGAAGGATTGGACAAATAATTGAATGGCAAAACTTTGCTTTTTTTTTTTTTTTTTTTTGCCGGACCAGCATTTGAACTCACGACATTACACTTGCCAGGCAGGCACATATGCCTCAGAACTATCTTGATTGCACCTAAAGCTGTTTTCAATAAACCTTAATTTTTGTCTTGTCTTGTTTTACTCTTTTTTGAAATTTATTTTAATGAGAGTAAAAAATAATTGATAAATCATGAGAAACAGTACACATTTAGAAGACCATAATGAGAGGTGTTTAGCCATGGCTTTTGAATTACACTTTGCTCTCCTCAATGTAGTTGCTTGGATCACAAATATCAACGTACAGAGTTAGCCAGCATAAAAATTATAAATATTAACTGCTATTGTAGAAAATCTGATGGATATTATTAGTAAAATCACTCATTGATTACATATATACCTGGGGCTGTCTTGGGTCTGGCTGCTGTGTTCTGCTCCTTCTGGCTGCACGCTGTTGAGGCAGACTGCCTTGGCCCAGCTGCTGGGCTCAGGGGCTCCTCTTGGCCACAGCCCACTGCAGTGCACCAGCCGGTCTGGGCTGGCTGCTGGGCTCTGCTCCTTTCTCTATTCTTGAGACAGGCTCTGTCTATGGAGCCCAGTCTGGTCTTAGGCTTGTGACCATCCTCCTGCTTCAGCCATAGCAGTTCTGGGATTATCATCAGCCACCATTACTTCTGGGAAAATGATTTTTCAGAAATTCTATGAGGTTCTTTTATATCCACAACAAATTTACATTAAATAAATCCTCACATTAAATCTTATAATTTTCAGCTGGGCGTGGTGGCTCACACCTGTAATCCCAGCACTTGGGAGGCAGAGGCAGTAGGATTGGTGCGAGTTCGAGACCAGCCTGGGCTACAAAAGTGAGCTCAAGGACAGCCTCAACTGCACAGTGAGACCCTGTCTCAAAAAGACAATAAATAAATAAATAAATAAATAAATAAATAAATCTTATCTTTTTCAAGAAGTCAGGAATGAACACATGTATTTTTATTACTGCTAAAATTGAGCTTATTTTTTTTCCTTTCAAACACCAATCACAGTTATCCATGTCCAATGTATGTGAGTGATACAATGACTTTTAGTGCTTAACATTAATTCTGAATATTAATTTTCATTAAGTTCTTAAAATAAAACTATATTCAGTTTTCATATCAATACATTAGTCTCCAGTCTGGTCAGCTTTTGGGCTGTACTTTTTAACTTTTTATCATATTAACTTATGACGATATATATATTTTTTTTCTATTATGGCTGACTCAGCCTGCACTTAGGCTGGGGCTGGCACAGTATGGGGTGCTAGAGATCAAACTGCAGTCTCTGCGATTGTCTAAGTTTGCCTAAACAGGCATGTTAGACTACTGAGCCATCTCTCTGGCCCCATATATCTTGATAGATTTAATTGTGAAATAAACTGCCATTGCACATACACCTTCTGTTGATAGGAAAGTGACAAATACATGGACTTATGGGCAAGGTGCTTCTTTGGAATAAAGAAACTTGTAAAATTTTAGCCAGTACCATGATAACTTTATCTAGCATAGAAATTCTGTAGCATAATTTTAAGAAAGGCATTATAATGTCTCCTATCTTGTTTTTGTTTCCCGTAATTGTTTTTGCTCTTCTAGGTGTCTTTCTGCTTCCAAATGAATTTTAAAAACATTTGTTCTTATTCTGTGAACTATACTAAAGGTATTTTGATCAGGACTGAATTAAATATGCATGAAAATTTGGAGAGCATGGGCATATGACTCTTTGTTCTTTGTAGTCACGACAGGGATATTGTTCCATTTTCTGAAATCCCATTCCATCCTTTTTCAGAGAACTGCAATTTTCAGTGTATAGATCTACTTCCTTTGGTAGACTGATTCATGAGGGGTTTTTTTTGTTGTTGTTGTTCTGTTTTGCTTTGTTTTATAATATTGTTAAGGCTGTGTTTTCCCTCATTTTTCTATCGATGAATTTGTTTATTATGTGCAAAGTGCTGAGAATTATTGAACATTGACTTTGTATCCAGCTACACTGGTAATTTTGGTTATTAAATTTACCAGTCTTTTGGTGAAATTTTTAGGGAATTCTACGTTGAGTATCATATTTTCAGGAAATAATAACTTCGTCCTTTACTAACCTTAATTCTTTCATTTCATTTTCTTGTCAAATTTTTTTGGATAATATGTCCAGAATATAGTAAATGGAGTGTTGCTAGTGGATGTTCTTGTTTTGTTCCTGATTTTGGATTGAAAGCTTTCAGTTTGGGGCCAGTTAGTATGTTACTGGTTTGTCACAGATGTCTTTTATCAAACTGAGATAAAGACTCTCATGGCTGACCAAATAGCTCAGTGGATTAAAGTGACTGCAAGCAGGTGCAGGGGCCAGGAGTTCAATCCCCCAAGTCTGCTATGCCAGCTCCACCTCAGGGGCATGCAGAGATAGCAATTGAGACTGGGCGTGGCAGCACAAACGTATAATCCCAGCTCTTGGGAGGGAGTAAACAGGCCGATAACCACAAGTACGATCTAGTAGTGAGACCCCGAACATCCTATAGACCCTTCCCTAAAATGCAAAAAAAGAAAAAAAGAAATGAAAGTAAAAACTCTCTATACCAGTGTTCTGTAGCTTTAGGTTATAAAATGCAGACACAATTTCAAACGCATTCAGCTAACTTATTTTTGACAAAAAGGCCAGCATAATCACTGGATCAATGATGGCCTATTCAATAAATTGTGCTGGGAAACAAGATCTGCACATGGTGAAGACTATAACTACAACCATGTCCTGTCCTCATGCACTAAATAAAAGTCAAAATGCATCTAAGATCTAACTATTGAAATAGAAATGCTAAATCTACTGGGGGAAAAAAAGTAGGGAGAAATCTTGAAGACAGGTGTAGGCAGAGAGTTCGTGAACAAAACACAGACTATGTGGGAATTACTCCAAGGAATCAAAATTGAGATCTCTTCTGACTAAAAAGCTTTTGTAGAAGGAAAGAAATCAGTAGCAGAGTGAAAGACACCCCCCACACAGAGATTGGAAATAAAAGCCACAGAATAGAAAATCTTTCAGCCAATTGCTTCTCAGACAGAGGACTGCTGTCTTGAATATATAACAAAATGAAAAACAGGGCCCCCCTAATTCAAATATATCATTGTGAAATGGACATTTGAAGTGAATATGCGTTTGTCAGATGAAGACATAAAAAGGAAAAACAAGTATTCGCAAAAAATGTTCAACCTTACTAGACTTTTGAAAGCTGAAAATTTAAATAATACTGAGAACTCAGAAAGGATGGCTCTCATTTAGAAGTCAATAAATAACAAATGCTGAAGGGGCTGTAAGTAAGAAGGAACTTTGTTGCATTGTTTCAAGGAGTGTAGCCTGGTACAACATCTACGAAAATCATTATGGAGATCCCTCAGGAAAACTAGGTTTAGAGGTTGCATTCCATCCAGCTACTCCTCTTCTAGGTATCCTTCTGAAAGAATTAAAAATGTCACACTACTAGATGGCTGGATGTGTATATTCTGATGTGTATAGTACCACAACTTATAATAGCTAAATGTTAGAGACAACTCACATGCCTATCCTCTGAGGAATGGATAAAAATATGTGTTCTTTCCATACAGTGAAATATTACTCAGCCACAACAAGGTTAAATTTCAGCTTCTTAAAGAACAGTGGACACAACTGGAGAACATACTCATAAGTGCAGTAAATCAGACTCACATGTGTAAACATTATATTGTTTTCCTGGTATGGGAAATGGGAGGAGTAAATATGGCACAGAATGCATAATAGATAATGCAAAATGGGAAGAAATTTTTCAAAAGGAAAAAGTAGTTAGTAAGAAGGAAAGAGGAAAAGAAAGAAAGGAAAAGACAAACAAAACAGAATATATATGTTTTGCTACTAGTTCCTCTAAGTTTATTAACAAATTGTGTTGATGTCAATTACTTCGTTATGAAATTTTATTTTTCTTTTGTCTTGTAAGGTATAAAAGAAAACATAAGAGATTTATATTCTAATGTGAAAGAAAAATGTATGACTTAAATTTTTGAGTTTTATGAATTTCTTCCTCCAAACACAAAAAAATATTAAAACCCCAAGATTCTGATAAGATGTTTATACCTAAAGTGAAAGATAAGAATTCTTAATATATTTCTCTTTTCTTGATTCTGTTTTTTCATCTGAGATATGCACATGTTTCATTTTTTATCTGACATGTGACAACCGAATGCTTGAATACATTTTCACGTTTTAATTTTGCAATAATCAGTAATAGAAAGAAGTGAGATTAGATAAATACTATTTATTTTTTTGGTTGTTTTGCTGAGCTTATATTTCACATATACTTGCAAGAATTAAATACTCCAGCATCCCTCATTTACCAGCATTTTGTTCAAAATGGAATTATGTGTTTGGGTGAAGTAATTTCACAGAACTCTGTCACTGTCATCCCCTTGGACCCCATTTTATGGTCCTTATTAATAAAATTCCCAGAAAGAAAATGGAAAAGAAGCATTTGAGTGTACCTAAATATGAAAAATGGTTATATGTACAAAGAAGAAAGTGTAAACTACCTCCTATTAAAGAGCTTATTTACATATTCATCAGACAGTTTCAGTCAAAAGCTCGGAGTTTATGATTATCATTTAGCTTGTCAGTATCTATCTTTTGATCGTATTCAGTTTGAAAAGGTTAATTAGATATGAGTCATCTATGATATTAATAAAGTAGATAATTTCAATCACCAGATCTCCTGTTTAATGGGACTCAGTTTTCTGAGTTATATCATCTTTCACTCATACTGATTTGCATGGTTGTAAGCCTCACAGTTAAAATTTCCATGCTGCCGAGATATCTCAGTAACCTAAGTGACTATTTATGCAAGTTCAAGGGTTGGGGTTCTATCCCCAACATCACATGCCAGCCAGCTCAAGCCCAGGCATGCTGAGCCAACCACCAAGACCAGGTATGTTTGCGCATGCCTGTAATCCCAGCAGTGGGGATGCTGAGCAGAAGGAGGCCTGTGAGTCCTAACTGAATAGTGAGACCTTGTACCAAATATATTAAAAAGGAATTAAAATCACTATAAATACTTTGACTGCGACACAAAAAGCAGTTGATATTATGTTAATGATACATCTATCCACTTATAAACCAAATGTTTCCGTAATACAACTAAATATTTAATGCTTACCTTAAACAAATAATTAGCACTGTTTGAAAATCGGTTATTTATAGACTGACAGGATATCTCGTTTTTATCTTTTGAAAAATAATAACTTTTATTATTAAATATTTACAGCAAAATTCCTCTGAAATTTACAAAATATTAAGATTTCTTAAATATAACGTAGAAAAACAGCATTTATTAAATGAAGTCTTCACTACATCATATCCTGCACTGGACCCTACATAGAGGTTTTCTTTCTCTTTGCAAGTGGCATTATCCTAAGTCCAGGGCAGTAACCTTTACGTTTCTGCTTTCTCATTTACTATTTGCATTTTGGAATTTCATTTATAAGTACACTTAATTTATCCTGAAATTTATCCATATTGTATAATTTTTTGATTACTATTTATTTTTGTAGAATAAGATTTTTTTTTCTCTCTCTTTCTCTCTCTCTCTCTTTTTTTTTTTTTTTTTTTTTTTTTTTTTTTTTTTTTTTTTTTTTTTTTTTTTTTTTTTTTTTTTTGGTGGGACCAGGGTTCAAACTCATGACCTTGCACTTGCCAGGCAGGCATTTGTGCCATGGAGCTATCTCCCCAGCCCCTTATTTTCTCTTTATATAAAAATTTTTCCTTTAAAAATGTAGTTGTGACTCAGGGATCTAGCTTAGCACCTGCCTGGCAGGCACAAGGTCCTGATTTTGATTCCAGGTACAAAAATTAAAATTGTTTACCATTTGTGTTCTTTGGTAGATTTTTAGAGATCTCTTTATAGTCTGAATAGATGTACTTTCAGAGATATGTTTATTGCAATAATTTCCTTCCAACAGAGTTATTTCTGGAACTGAAGCACATGAACTTACATAGTACATCATTTCTCTTACCTGAAAACAAAAAAGAAAAAGAAAAAAAAGTATTGCAATCCAGCACAGGCAGCATTTCCAAAAATACCATGATTCCATCCAATTTTTTCAATTCAATTATATATCTATATCTATATCTATCTATATCTATCTATCTATCTATCTATCTATCTATCTATCTAACTATAACTTGCTAAAGGGTCTCCCTAATCAGCTTGGATTCCTTGTGCTTCTCCTGTCTCAGCCTCCCAGTCCTGGGATTATAGGTGTGCAGCACCATGTCTGGTTGCGGTGGCCAGAATGGTGTGTGGGGGGTTTCAAGGCTGGCATGGCACGTGGTATTGAGGATCATTCCATGGTCCTTGCATATATTAGATAGGCATTTAGACCCCTGGGTCATCTCCCAGACCCAACTACTAATGATATTTAGAAGACATTAGTCAATATCACCTTAAGAAACAAAATATAGCAAAAAGGTTGGTAAATATTATTATTTCTGAGCTACACCTAATAAAAATGACAATAATACATGGGTCAGGTAGAATCTTAATCATTTTGCATTTTCCTAGATTTTTGTAACATAAATAACAAGGTCTGTATTTCTAACTAAGGTAGTTGGGCCATGTTTTATATCCCTTAATTTTAACCTACACAGTATGATTTTATTACTCCAAACAATGTGGACTGTGCATAGGAAACATTTACAAATTGCTTCCATTATAGTGTTAAAGTGCTAAAAGTCAGTCATCATTTAAATGTGTTTTGGAAATATTAATGCCATTATTTCCTCAGCTATGGTCTGATTCACAAAAAACATGCACTAAAATTCACAACATTTCATAGCTATGGAACATATATTTCAGAGTAGTTTTTCAAATTATTAAAGAGCAAATTTCTAAAATAGAAAATTTAAGTCTTCCAGGTTCCCAGGAAACAGAGGTGTTTGAATCACATTTTAATTCAAAAACACTAATTCTCTTCTTTTCCATGAACACCCCCAAATTTAATAACTCCAAATTTCTTCCCATAACATATTAAGGGTTTGAAAAACAAACATGGTACTGCCACGTGAACAAAATAAACTCATCTATTACAATCTTTTGCATTCTTCAAAGATAGCTCTCAAGCTCCATTTTGTATAGGGCTAGGTATTGGTAGAGTAGGGACCTGAGCAACCTTGGTGCTAAAAGCACGTTTTGAAAGGCAAATCTGTCTTCTTTGTGCAGACATTGTCACCGAATATTTAAAGCGTATTAGTTTTCCCAACTTAGGATCTTCTAAATGCAGAGTCAGAGAAAGGACCTTGTATTCCATTCTTGTGTTGGGAGATCACATCTGGAGATCCTCCAAAACAAAGAGGAAAAGAATGATTTGAAACCAAGCAATGTGTCTGCATGGGAAACCTGCCCTAACCCCCCACACCCAGTACAATGTAAAATAAACAGAATTTTATTCTACAAAGGGGGAAAGAATCTAGACAGTTGACTGAGCATTTGGAACACTGCACTGCTTGAAGTCAAGGCCATGTCTCCAAGTGAACACAAGTAGGAGTAGCACTGCAGCACAGTCCAGTGCTGACACACACCCTCTAGCAGAGCACCCAGGGAGACACCTCCCTGGCCTGTGCTACCTGTCTGCTAGACCTGCAAGGCAAGTCGGTGGACAGGAATTGTGGCCATTCTGATCATCATCTCTCTAAGTAAGTTCTTTCTGCCATATCCTTGGTTCTTTTTGTAAAGAGAATAAACAACACTAAACAAGAGGGAAAAAATGATATAGGATCTCAAAAGAAGGTAGTAGGAAAACAACAAAGGTTGCTATATTACATATTGTTATCATCAAAGTAGCTGTACTGATTACCAGATATAGGCATGCAACATTAAGCATCAACTGTTACTTTCAGTAAGCCAATAGAACTTACTAGGACAATTATATTTTTTCCTTTCTTCATTTTCCCTTTACACATAACAATCTGTCTTTTCTTAAAGGAGAGAGGAACTGAAATTTCTAAAAATAAAGGCTCATGATTTGAAAGTTCATATGATAAACTTTAATACTATTCAAATACTTCTCATCCCAATCCCATGGGCCCGGTTAGAGAACAGGGTGCTCCTGGACAGGTCATTCGCTAACTTTGTTCTTTGCTCTCATTTGTTTCCTGCTCAAAACCAGTCTAACCTGGATACTGTGATTGTGCATTTGGAAGGTGAATAAGAAGTGATCTGTTCTCTGGTAAAATTGGAGCCCGAAGTGTTTCATTTCATGACTGGACAAAGCTAACTGGCTATATATTGTACTAAAATCCTTGGTAATTGCAAGGGACAGAAAACAGATCAGCACTTCCCTGCCAACTCTGTGCCAGGGTTCCCAGGATCGCTAGAAGTCTCCAAGATACAATTTTCATGTTATTTCATTTTTAACCTGAAAATAATTCTACAATCAAATAATAACAGTACATATAGAAATTTCCTTTATAGTTTCTAAGGCAACAGCAGAGATTTTCAGTAGATACATGTATTGCCAAAATAAACAAAAACTTAAAATATTATACTGAAACTTTGCCATACTATCATTACATTATTTTTAGAACCTGAATTTGGAGCAGGCTTTGAAAAATAGGTAAAATATTGGCAAAATTAAGAACAAGATCATATTCAGTACTTCGTAATAGGATATATCTGTTATTTCACAGTATTGAGGAGAAATTTGGAGAAAACACTAGAATTATAGTGCAATATTTTCCTCAGTATTCAATCATTTTAAAATCTATGATAAGTGGAAAATTGAAATGTATATCAAAATTTTATTTTTTGATATTTAAAAATTGTAGAAGCTTATCGACATCATTTTCTTTTAATATTTCTTGATCAGGTCTCATTACGTAGATTGGACTCCTAGTGACCCACCTACGTTCAGCCTCCCAAGAGCTGAGGTTACAGGCATGTGCCACCAAACACAGTCTCAATTGCCACCTCAGCACTGGGGATCAGACCCCAGCTGGTGCGCTCTGCCTAAGAAGGTGCTTTAGTATGCTGAGCTATCTGACCAGCCCTCTCAATTGAACTTTTAGAATATGACTTAATGATAAAATACTTGAGGATTTTTACCTGAAATATGGGAGTTACAAAGCAATGACAACTTTTTGGGTTACCAAATGTTATTAAATTAAGTTATTTTAAAAATAATGAGTCTGGGGCCAGGGAGATAGCTCAGTAGAATAAGCACTTGCCTGTCAAGTATAGTCATGAACTCAATCCCTGGAACCGCAAAAAATAAAAATAAATAAATAAATAAATAAATACATACATACATACATATAATGAGTGAGAAGAAGAATTAATGGTACCAAATAATTTTTGTGTGTGTGTTTGCCAATATTTTAATATTTTATTGTTTAAATTTAACAATGGTTATATTACATATTTTCATCATCAGATCAGTTTAGATTAATACATATAGGTATATAAGATTGATCAAACAATTAATCATTAACCCTTTTAAATCAACATTACTTTTTTTTTTCTTTTTCTTTTCCCCTTTCTTTTTTTTTTGAAAGTTGACATATTGCATATTGTCCTCACAATCGTTCTACAGAGTACAGTGTGTGGGCATGACCCACCTCCTTATTGATGTTGCTTAGGAAAAAAAAAAAGATAAGGAAAAGAATATACTTCTCTTTGAACTAAGAGGAAGCAGATACATACACAGTCAAATGTTCTGCAATTGCAGTGGGCCACCAGTGAAACTTGTAATGTTTAAGGCTATTAAATCTAAGCCTCCCAAAGCTCATCTCACCAATCTAGCTCTGCGTTTCATGCATTGTAATTAAGCAGTTTTTTTTTTTCTTGCTGGGTGGTCAAGGGCAAGTTGAAGTAAGACCTGTATAATAAAACATTCATTTTTTTTTTGTATCTTCCAGGGTCAAATCCCCTCAGGATTAAGTTTGGGACCAAGACAGTACTTTGTAGAACTGTTGTTAGTGTCAGCCTTTGGGATGAGTCATGGCCATTGCTTGGCCATTTTGCTTTCTGTGAAAGCCTGAGAGAATGTTTTTCTCTGCGTGACTCTCCTTAGATGCACTATAGTTCATTCATCCCTTTCCTCTGAGGTCCCATAATCTCCTTGACCAGAAAATTTGGGACACCTCTGAGTTATAGGATATTACAGCACAGGTTCTCTTATATCCTGGGTCCTTATTGACCTTGAAGGGCTAGGGCCAAAATATTGGCTATCCAAAAAAAAAAAGGTACAAAATAATTTAAGAGTGCAAAAAGCTTTAAAATTACATGCTGGCAACTCAAAGTTTCCCTCTGATACTAACATTTGTAGTGCATATAAGCACTTAACATATTTCCTCATCTCAATTTTCCTATCTTGAAGGAGACAACTGGATAGCACTGTTGTACATTTGATGTCCAGTGTAATAACTTTAATAGAGCCATTGTTACTTTAAGAAAAAGAAACTGATATCAGGTTGCAAAAATAGAATGGAGATCTCACTTGAGAACTATCAAGAGAATTATACTAATCAGTACAAAAAGGGCATTTTGCTAATGTTTTTAAATCGTGTATAGAGAAAATTTTACCTGAGCAGTACAATGATTAAATAAATTAAATCTCTGTGCTAAGTTAAATGTCACAGAGACAAGACACTTTTTAAAATTAAAATGCCGGCTTCACTTTCTGTGTATTAAAATTACATGCCAGATTCTGGAAAAAGTGATTTTATTTCTGAGTTTGTCACTGATTTTTGCAATTAATAACAATCAACTTTTAATGTAAACTTACCCTACATTTTTCCTTTACATTTCAAACTATGAATCAAAAAAAGAAAAAATGTAGGAAGCTGTAGGTGAGCTTTAGCATTGTATTCCAAAGCAATGCTTGGGATCCTTACCATCTGTAATGCAGCATGCGGTCCGCAGATTAGGTTTATTTGGCTTTCATTCACAGGTAACAAAAAAAGCGGCGTCAGCAGTATAAAATCAAATCTTTCAGTAAATGTAAAAGCAAAATATATTCAGCACCTCCTGAATGAGTTTTTATATGTTTTTACATATTGTACATTTGAGCTTTGTCCCAAATAGCCTTCATTTGAATTTTCTTGGTGTAGCACAGCTCTTACAATCTTTTCTATTATCATTTAAAAAGATAATTTGAATAGTTACATTTTCTATAAAGCTGCCAATGCCACTTAATACTTAAAATGGAGCTTATATTTACATATGGTCCAGTAAAGGATGGTATTCCTTTTATTTATGTTTGCTTAAGTGAAACTATTCAGCAAAAGTTCTCAGCCCAGTGACCTAGAGTGACAAGATATCTCACCCCTCAGCATACCAATGGTTAATAATGGTGCATTGATATAAGTAAACTTCCCTCCCCAAAAAGAAAGGAATAAAATGGACATTAAGATGAATCATTGGCCCAAATATGGACGGAGATCTCAAAGGTCAGTAAAGACTTGTTCTGGGATTGGTTTTGGTTCAAACTTGGAAATCTTTCTTCCTTCCCAGTGAAAAGTAGCTGTGAGGTTCTCTGTTTGCTGACAGCCAGCAGAACCTTGTGGTCCTAAAGACTGATTTCCATTTGAGTCATCTCCCTCTTTGGATGGTCAAGAGGAGAAAAATTCTGACTGTCATTTCCTTTTAAAGGTTGATGACACTTACTGGGGGCTGTGCCAGGAAGTCCTCTCTGCCATACTTTTCCAGGAAGCCTGAGGGATACTGATCTGCAGTTAAAATCACTGAACATTAAACACAAGAATACATGAAAAACATGCCTCATTCATTTATAAGTGCTTTGGGTCATCTCTCTGGGCTTTCCAGAGATTTCTTCGTCATAATAATCACCTTTATACCTGTGCAGTATGTATTTTAGTTTTTGAGTTTGATCTTAAAATTTTATTATTCTTTTCTACCTGAAAAAGAAAATGAGAATTTGGAAACTATAAGGATTGCTGTTTTAACATCCATCTCTTCTTTGTTTGTCTCAGTCCTTTCACATGTTAAGAGAAGCAACAAGGAAAGACCAGGAAGTGTGCCCACCTGCCTGACTGGGAGGCAGCTCTCCGTGGGTCTCTGTGCTTGTGTGCTTTCAATCACTTTACTGGGGTGTTTTATTTTTTTATTCTTTATTTTATTTTATTGGTCTTTTGGAGACAGGGTCTCCCTATGCAGTTCAGGGTGACCTTGAACTCACTTTTGTAGACCAGGTTGGTCTCAAACTCACACCGATCTCCTGCCTCAGCCTCCTGAGGGCTGGGATTACAGGCATG
>PVJA010013267.1:30097-50074 GCA_004027025.1 Myocastor coypus | reverse complement strand
ACTCTCCTTAGACGCACTGCAGTTCATTCATCCCTTTCCTCTGAGGTCCCATAATCTCCTTGACCAGGAAATTTGGGACACCTCTGAGTTATAGGATATTACAGCACAGGTTCTCTTATATCCTGGGTCTTTATTGACCTTGAAGGGCTAGGGCCAAAATATTGGCTATCCTTATAGCCCTTCTTTTTCTCCAATTTTCCGTTTGTTAACTTACATTCTTAACCCTCCAGCAGAAAAGCTTTGTGATACTATTACTCTATAACATAGGTACTTGAGCTTATCATCACTGGCTTTCTGAGTATCAAATATCTTTGACTTAGCTTGGAAATAATATTTTCTGACCATCATTGATATTCTAATAACTTTCCATACAATGTGATATAAGCAGTTACACGATTTTGACACAGATATTTGGAGATTCAAGGAAATACAAAATTGTAGCCTTTCAAGAGTATGGTTTTTGGCCCAGTCTCTTACTTTCAAGTACTACTCTTGAGAGAATGACAATCACCAGATATTTAGAGTACTCTTTTGAACCTTTCTGCAAATGTCTCAGGATTTTTCAAAGCTCTGCTAAATATGAAACATCTTATCTTCTTTTACTTTCCACTGGAAATTCTAGAGGCAATAGTAGAAGCATTGGCGGCTATTTCCGGAGCTCCAACCAATATTCAACAGAAGAATTCCAGTAACAGTGGCTGCGGTGGCAGCTGATCTCTGCATAACATGTCATTTTCTGATTTGCACTGCCATCCTTGCAAAAATTTTCCACTTCCCTAGACTAGCTTCTTTCTGCTTCGTATAGCTAGAGTGGTGTCTGGTCTTCTTACTGAACTCTATGATGGACACTTTTTAATCCTCATTGTTCATCTTTCCTCATTTTCCCCTATATTTTGTGAATTTATGAACTACATGTTTAGTTCAAATTTTTAGGACTCTTATGACATTTATAGTTGCAGAGCTGGCCAGAGAGCTGAGTGGATTAAAGCATCTGTTTAGGCAGATGCAGGGGCCCAGGGTTCAATCTCCAATGTCTCCTGCCTACCCCGCCCCCAGGGTGCACTGAGGCAGCTAAGACTGAGCATGATGGAACCTGCCTATAATCCCTGCGCTTGGGAGGCTGAAAGCAGGAGGATCATTATGAGTCTGATCTGTGTATTGAAACCATGTAAACCCTAAACTAAATAGATAAAAATATAAAGTAAAATAATTTTAACCAAAAAAAAGATATACAGTTTGAGAGATAGGCTATTTCTTTTCTCCTGCCCTCATATTACCTCTCAAACTTTTTCCCAAGAAAATATTGACACCTGAGTCTAAAAGTATTCATGCTTTTAGTTCTATATATAACATTATTGTAGACAGCTAAATTAGAGATGGGAGAATATGCAGTTAGAGATGGATTGTACACCTGAGAAAGTCAGCACAGATGAGATGCACAGAGATTTGTAGCTGGATGCAGCCCTGAAGAGTCGGGCCTCAAGATGGACATGAAGTAGCCAGGCCTCCAAGCCTCCCTAGAGATAAACAGCAGCCTGGTATTGTACTGTAATTAGCACTCCCTGATCCAGGGAACCTAGATAAGCATCAGATACATAAGAGGGTAACCAGAACATCTGGATCCAACCCTCTCCAAAATTCCTTTTGTTCTTTCCATAATTTCTTGCCGCATGATTTGTTTTCCTATTGGACCATATTACCTAAGGCACTATACTTGTAATCTTATAAGCTGTTCATAGTTGAACCCATGTTGTACCCATGTTGTGATTTTGCTATAGAAATTATCCCACCAAAGAGCCTCAGTAGCCAACCACTTGGGACCCCTCCTGGAAATCCAGGTGCTATTTTCCTCTTTGTTTCCAATAAAACTCTTAACTCTCCCTTAGCTCATGACTTCAGTCTTCACCGTTGTGAGACCATGACCTCAGGAAATCTAACATCTAAGAGGTTGGGAGTTATTTCTATCCACAATATTATGGGTAGAAAAACTTACTGGAAAAAATGAATACGTTATTCTTGATGTTATTCTTGATTCTAATCTTATATCGAGAAGGCAAAGGGTGAGGGAGATGGATAATGGGAGAGTGGAGATGGGAAAGAGAGAACCTGGTTCATTTCACTGGAGCCAGTAAGTACACAGTAAGTTCTTAAACATGTGTCCCATATGACATAGCATGGTAGTTCTGACCCTCAACAAGGAGAAGAGTGTCCATGAGGATGTTTAACTCTAAATGTCTTCTACTTCTGACAACTTGAAAAGATTCTTTCTCCAACAAAGAAAACCATTAGCTTTACAAACACAAAAGTATCCTCCTGGTTGCATATTATACCTCTTAAATACCATAAGAGTCAATCACTTTTACAAGAAAAACAATGTGGCCCAAATAAATTATCCTTTAGTTTTGTAATGCCCTACCGGCCATTGTGTGGCTCCTATTACCGATTTAGACCCAAGGATATATAGTTCATTGGTCTGAAAATTGATGAGAGTTTCTTTCAAACTTCTTATGTAGAATAACTACTAAAATTTTCGTTTTACCAGTCCAGTATCTTCTAAACAACATATAAAGGGATCAGCTGGCAGAAGGAGGCCAAAGCATTTGAAGATTAATTCTGCCGAATCAATTTAGAAAGCTTACTTGGAAGTGTGATAAAGCAGAAGGTAAAAGTGAACATTAACTGAAATATGGCATTAAATTACCTCTAAGATATTTTTGGGGCCTGAAACTACTAAAAAAAAAATGTGAAAATGTGTCTAAATGTGCTTGGAGTTTAGTATGAAACCTATGACTTGGTAAATATAAAACCAAAAATATATGTTTAAGTTTGATTAAATGGCAATATTATAGTTTTAAAGACTTCACTTGTTCATCTTGCCTTACAGTGCTAGCAACTAACAACATTGCAGCCTGAGGGATCAGAGATTATACTAAGAGTCTTGAGAGCATATTACTGCCTGTCTCTGAGCCGTCAGACATACTGCAAAGCAATCATGTAGTGTACAGTAACAGAATTATGACCTCATGTTCCTGATGCACTAGTTAGTTCCACTTGGTTGGGGAGGAGGAAATGTTCTCAAGCTCCAAGCTACCGCCTTGAAAATATATTCCACTGGTCCAAGGAAAATCAGGGGAGATAATCAGAGATGGCACTTTAGAATTTTTCTATGTCTTGTAAACGCTTGACTGATTTTAAGATATTGGTCAAAAATGCTCATTGACAAGTTGGGCGCTCAGTGCAAGAATCCAACGTCCCAGCTCCATTGGACACGAGCATGATGATTCCTGCTCAGGAACGAGTGCGTCCTGCTCAGTCAGCTGGGTACACAACTCTATTCATTCACCCTTCCTACATTTCCTGAATTCATTCCACCCTACCAAATGTTGAGCTGTGACTTAAAATGAGTTCATCAGATGTTTTTGAAATTCTACTTATAAATTTCATTTCGAGAGGAATTTTTCCTTCTGTAACCTATGTTGAAGGAAATATTTACAGTTTTGGTATAGGTGGAATTTGCCAAAGCTCATAATACCATAATTAATAGATATAAAGACTGATCTGCTACTAAATGATAGCTCTTATAATTAACAAAAAGATAACTAATATGTCATAACTGTGCTGTTGTGAACATAACTGATTAATGATTAATTATAATAATCCAGGACATTGATCTCCATTTCCATTCATTTCCACTATCCAATATTTTATCTGGGTGCTGGGAGTTGAACTCAGGACCTTAGTGCTGAGCTATAGTGCTGGCCCAAATTATTTATTTTATTACTGAAAATAACTAGGGCTTTGCTGCAAGGGTTAAGTATTTTGATTATTCAAAACCATTACAATGATAGAATGGTGGTTACCTATAAGAAAGGGACATGGGCAGTTGTCATTTAATAGGTTTAAAGTTTTCCTTTGCAAAATAACAAGAGTAATAACACAGGGCTAGTGCCTGCACATTATGAATGTATTTAATACTATCAAATTGTACACTTAACATGCCTTAATCAGTTGTGTATTGCATTTTAATATAGTTTTAAATTTTTAAGCAGTCTTATAGAAATTATGAAATAATAAACAAGCATTGCCCAAAATCATCAAATTTTAATACCAAACTTTTCAAGCTTAATAAACAATCAGTAGGTTAATTCAGCAAACCTTTGAAATTTTCAAAGAGAAGATATCCAATATTTGTATTGAGCTTATTTTATTTTTCTATGGAAAAATTATTTGTGCTTATTTCTGGCAATTGTTTTGCCTTTGATATGTCAAGTTGCAGTGAACATTTTTATCTTTGTCTTAACACCCATGTGACATTTCAATAAGACACAGAGAAAGTCATCGATTTTCCATGATGGAATTTTATTTTGCCTGCAAACCTTGGCAGATCAAGTGATCTATGGTCAATGACCTTTGGCAATGAAAATTAAAAATTAGATAACTTCGGGAATCTTTCGAACAAAAAAATGACAGTTTTTATAGCAAAAACGTAGTATTTCTATCAATAGAAGACTTCATTTTCACATTTCAAGCATAAATTTCTGATAAAAACAATGCAGTTTCATTCACCAAGCCCTGAAGGTCTCCTACCAGTCACTTTGATTGTGGAACTCTTAATAAAACTGCTTACCCTACAGCTCACAAGAGACCGTATCACTGTCCTCAGCAACCTTACAGACATTCACAATGTCTATATCTCTGTACTCAGGATTTCATCTCTGGTCCCTCTGACGTCACATAATGATCATCCAAAGTGAGCTGCCCCTCATGCTTCTCCCATTGGATTTCATTTGAGAGCAGTAGGCCATTCCTTTTTTCTTCCATTGTACCATCGTTTCCCAATTACAAGTACCATCCAGTTAAAGAGAAATAATAGCGAATGACATGTAGATGGAGGGGGGAGAGAGAGAGAGAGAGAGACAGAGAGAGAGAGAGAGAGAGAGAGAGTCAGACAGACAGACGGACAGATGGATGGGCGGATGGATGGACAGACAGAGAGTCAAATGATCTTTTTCTGAAGATTCTTATCTGAAAGGTCTAGGGAAAACCCTGGGATTCTTGCTTTTCATCAGACTTCACATGGTACACATAACAAAATTCTTGATTTTCTAAGGTCATTTTAATTTGGAAAGCTGAAAGTCTCAGACTGTGGAGGCAATAGTTCACAAAGGATTTTATTTTATTTTATTTTATTTTATTTTATTTTATTTTATTTTGGGGATAAGGGTATACAGGGTGTTCAAGGTTTCACTATTAGAGCAGACTCATAGTGATCTGCCTGTTTACAGTCTCCCAAGAGCTGTGATTATAGGCATGCACCACCATGCCCAGTCTCAATTGGAAGCTCAGCTTGCCCAGGGGACAGGGCCAGAACAGCAGGACCGGGAATTGAACCCTGGCCCCTGTGCCTACTTGCAGCCCCTTTAATCTGCTGAAATATTTGGCTGACCCAAGGATTTTGTTTTAAGTTTGCCTATAAGCAGCCAATAAATCCACTAGTTCCCAGTGTAGAGCGCTCACTTTGCTAGTACTATTCCTTGAGATCTTGCCCTTGAAACTACTTAGCTATCTCTTGAAGGTACCTGAGTTTGTTATCTGCACTTTAATTGTGACATAAATATTCATGCCTCCCATTTTGCATAAAGTTTTAATTTCTCATGCACCAATAATGAGAACATGCAGCTATGTAAGACAAACTTTAATGGTCATGAAAAATCCATTAACCAGAATTACAGTCTTAACAGGGGACCTTAATACCCCATTATCTCACAAGACAGGACAAGCAGACAAAAAATTAGCAGACAGGTACCACAACTGAACTTAACCTTTGAATAAATGGAATTAGTGGATATATACAGAGTATGCCACCCAACCACATCTGAATACACATTCTTTTCTTTCTTTCTTTCTTTTATTACAGCTGGCTCAGTCTGCCCTGGGAATGGGGTTGGCACAGCATGTGGTGTTGGGGATTGAAACACAGTCCCTGCAGTTGCCTAAGCTTTCCTAAGCAGGCTCTTTAGACTGCTGAACCACCTTGCCAGCCCTGAATATACATTCTTTTTAGCTGCACATGGGATGGTTTTCTAAAATAGATAACATAATAGTCAATAGGTCATGCTAACGTATAAGCAAGAAAACAGAAATTATCCTTTGCATATTATCTGGCCACAGCTCAGTGGAAATAAATGACAAAAGAAACCACAAAAACCCCATAAACATATGGAAATTAAATAGCACTCTTCTCCAGGCCTGGTGTCACACGCTTATAATCCCAGATCTTGGGAGGCTGAGGCAGTAGGATTGATGTGAGTTTGAGACCAGCCTGGGCTACAGAAGTGAGCTCAAGGCCAGCTTAAACTGCATAGCGAGATCCTGTCTCAAAAACATAAAAATAAAATAAAATAAAATAAATAGTGTTCTCCCAGATCCCAGGACCAGCATGCATGGAGGCAAAAACCTTTGCCTGTGCACCACAACCAGAACTTCCCCACCGTGATCCCAGGACCAATGTGTGTATAGGAACATTTGCCTCAGAACCACAACCAGAACTTTCCCATCCAGACCCCAGACCCGCCACCTCCTGTGGAACACTGCAGCAAAATTCTCTGACAAAAGCCTGGAGGTCAGACCCTCCCAGCTAATTCAGGAGCTGAACATCTTGCCAAAGGAGCACAGTAGGTTCACTTCCACGGGATGCAGCAAAAAGAAGTTGATCACAGCAGTCAGCGCCAGCCAAGCACATTTGGGCAGGGTCAAATTTTGTAGATTTGGACCTGAATTTCAGCGGGTGCTAATGGCATAATGGCACCAAAGCTCTACACCAGAGGTCAGAGGACAGTGATATAGAAAGTGAGAAAGAGAAGGAACAAGATGCAATCGCAGGCCCTGAGCCCACCCAGAACACATGCAGGAGACACTAGCATAGAAGAATATTGGAATCACACAGCTGAAATCTCTGAAATAAGAGCAACTGAAGTAAAAAAACAAATACAGAAAGATATAGAGGAAATCAGATCAGAAATAACCTCTGAAGTAAAAAATAAATAAATAAATGAATAACACTCTCCTCAGCACCAATTGGTTATAGATGAAATTAAACAAGAAATTAAACAGTATCTACAATCTAATGAAAATTCAAGAACAATGTACCAAAATTTGTGGAATTCAATGTAAGCAGTTCACAGAGGGAGACTTATAGCAGTTAACTTGCACATTAGGAAAACAGAACAAGAACAAATAAGTACACTAATGAAGCACTTTAAGCTTCCAGAAAAAGAACAGCAGTTAGGCCCAAAGCCCAAAGACAGGAGGAAATTATAAAGATTAAGGCAAAAGCTAATGCAGCTGAAATGGATAAAAGAATTAATGAACCTAAACACTTGTTCTTTGAAAGTTTAAATAAAATTGATAAACACCAAGCCAACCTCCTCAAAAAAAGATGAAAGAAAAAACTCAAATTCAAGCAATAAGGAATGAAAAGTGCAAAATTACTACACATCCTGTGGCAATTAAGACTATCAACAGCTATTTTTAAAATCTTTACTCTCATAGAATCAAAGACACAGAAGAAATGGACAGATTCCTAGATAGGTACAAATTATCAAAGTGGAACCAAGAAGATATAGAAATTCTAAATAACCCAATATCAGACAATGAAATTCAAAATGTAAACAAAAACTTACCAACGAAAAAAGCCCAGGTTCTGATGGATTCACAGCTGAATTCTGCAAGCAATTTAGAGAAGATTTAATTCCAATACTCCTCAAACTCTTCAATTAAATTGAAAAGGAAACAATACCCCTAAGCCCACTCCTTGGGGAAAGCACCATACTGATACCAAAACAGGAGAAAGATTCAACCAAGAAAGAGAACTATAGAACAAACTCCCTCATAAACATAGATACAAACATCCTCAATAAAATACTAGCAAATGGAATACAGCAAATCATCAAGAAGATTATACACCACAACCAGACAGGATTCACCCCAAGGATGCAAGGAAGGTTCAACAGATGAAAATCTATAAATATGATACACTATATTAATAAAGTCCAAACTGAAAACCACATGATCATCTCTATAGATGCAGAAAAAGCTTTTGACAAATCCAACATTCATTCATGGGCAAATCCCTAGAGAAAATTGGAACAGGAGGGCTATGCCTCAATCTGATACAAGCCATCTATGACAAAACCAATATCCAACATCCTTCTAAATGGGGAAAAACTCAATTCTTTTACTGTCAGTCAGGTACAACACAAGGATGTCCTTTAGCACCAAACCTGTTCAACATAGTTCTGAATCATTAGCTAGAGTCACTAAGCAAGAGAAAAACAAAAGGAATAAGAATAGGTAAAGAAGAAGTTAAACTGCCACCATTTGCAGATAACATAGTACTCGACTTGGAAGACCCAAAAAACTCCACCAAAAACCTCCTAGAATTAATAAACAAATTCAATAATATAACAGAATACAAAGTCACCACTCAAAAATCAATAGCATTCCTCCACACAGATTAAGAAAACTCACTGAGAGGGAAATTAGAGAAACTGTACTCTTCACCATAACATCCAAAAAATAACAGCCTTAGGAATTGATTTCACAGAGTAAGTAAAATATCTATACAATCAAAGATCTATACTCTGAAAAAATTAATCCTTCAATAATATATAAAACTAATATGGTAAAATAGTGGTTTGGTCTGCTCTGGTCTGATCCGGACTGATTTGGTTAAATCTAAGGTCTTTCTAAACTGATGAATTTGCCACACTATACTCAAACTCAGAGTCTTCCTGTCACACCCTTCCAGAGTGCTGGGATTACAAATGAGCCCCAATAAACCTGTCTTTTGCTGCATTCTTTAAACACTTACTGGTAATTCTAACAAGTTTGACAATAAGTCTTTCAACTAAAGTTAATAAGTGACAGATTAAAGGTGGTTCAATAGACCTTTTTCTTTTTACCTCTAATACGTAAAAAGCATAAAAGTCATCACTTCCATCATTATAAGAAAAATGTGGAAGAAATTAAAATTTGGTATCTTTTCAGATCCACTAGAGATGATTTCAGGAAGTAGGTGGGAGTTAGTGAATTCCACAACATATTTAACAAGCCATACCAATTCTCTTGGAAACACTTCTTAACTCATTCTGGGTGGCTAGTCTAATCCATATATTATAAATATTACACCTAGAGAAAGACATTAAATGAAGAAAAAACTGCAACGTGACATCTCTCATAAATACAAATGTAAAAATCCTCAACAAAACACTGCAAAACAAATTCAACTATGTATAAAAAGAAATATCTAACACAATCAACTGAGATTTATTTCAGGTATGTCAGTCTGGTCCCACATTTGAAAAACAATTATGTAACTCATTTCAACAACCGACTAGGGCAGAAAATTCACATGCAGGAAAATTCATTTATGTAGGAGAGAAATAAGAAAATCTAAAAGCAACTCGTGATAGGCAGCTGTAGCAAACGAAACATAGAGGAAAATTTTGTCCATTTAATAAAAAAAAAAAAAATCTGCCAAAAAATCTCTACCTAGTATCATGGCTAATGGAGACAATCTAGATGTTTTCCCTCAAAGACACTGAAGAAAGCAGGAGCATGTCCCCTCAAAACTCCTATTCACCATACGTGTATTCAGAACCTTAGTTGATGCAGTAAAGAAAAAATATGTACATTGGAAAAGAAGAAATAAGACCATGTTTATTCACCTATAACGTGGTAGAAATTAATGGGCTGATTTTAATATGTAAATGGAAAGGTAAAAAACAAAATAGTGCAATAATGAAGAAAATTAATGAAGTTGAGGGACTGGCACTGCCTAACTTCATGATACCATAAAACAACAAGGACCAAAACAGTGTGAAAGTGACAAAAAGACAAATACACCAATGAAATACAATGGAGGATCCACAGATATTCCAGAAGGGGAAAAACAAACAACTCAGTAGGAAAAAGAGACTGTGCTGGAACAATTAGACATTCACATGTAAAAATATTAGATGACACAAACATGAAACCCTTCACAAAAATTCACGAAAGTTTATAGAAACAACTGCAAAGTCCAAAATTATGAAGATTTCTAACAGGAAGAAAGCTTAAGTGACCTTGGGTTTGCCAATAAGTTATTAAACACTACTCAAAAGAGTGCTACAAAAAAAAAGATAAGCTAGACTTGATTAAATATAAAACCTCTAGCCGGGCGTGGTGGTGCACGCCTGTAATCCCAGCATTCAGGAGGCTGAAGCAGGAGGATTGGTGCGAGTTCAAGACCAGCCTGGGCTACAAAAATGAGCTCAAGGCCAGCCTGAACTGCCCAGGGAGACCCTGTCTCAAAAAGACAAAAAAATATATATATATAAAACCTCTGTTCTGTAAAGACCCTGCTAAACAATGAAAAGACAAAGACATAAAAAGAAAATACTCACAAAACATATACCTGATAGGGGCTGGAGAGATAACTTAGTGTAATAATTGCTTGCCTGGCAAGTGCAAGGTTCTCAGTTTGATCCCTGGTACCACCAATATATTTATATATATATATATACATATATATATCCCTGGTTAAAAACCTTGTGTCTAAAATAACTAAATAATCAATAAAACTGAACTATAAGAAGACAAATAGTCTAATTTAAAATAGACAAAAGTTCCAAAAGATACTTTAACAAAGAAAATGTATGGGTGCTAAGTTACAAGCTCATGTATGCTCCCCCCCCCAAATTCTCATATGAACTAGCCTCCTGCTGTAAGGTTTCCTTTCACCTCCTCTCCATTCACACCTCCGTATTCAGCTCTTTATTAAGTAAACTCTTTTTCTGACTCTGTGTGTGTGTGTGTGTGTGTGTTTAGTTTTCTGTTAGGACTCTGAAAGAATGAGACGTCCTTCAATAAATAACCATTTGATCAAGATATGTGCAATACAAAGAGAAAAGCATCAGTAGATTTAACAAAAAAAAAAAAAACTTAACAATTTTTGGACTCAGGGAGAAAAAGAAGCCACAATCAAGGAGGTCAACTGTAAGAAAAAACCAAAAACCAAAAGTAGAGGCGAGCTCAAGAGCTGCATAGAAATGGTCATTACCCATCCTTCCTGGCTGTTGAAGATGGTGTGATGACAGCTGTAAGGCTAGCAAAGATGATACCAGGCACTATGCCATTGTGTGCAGGAATCTCTAGCCCCCCCAGATCAAACGCTACCTTAGCATGGTGCAGACCTCATGACTGAATGAGCCCTTCCCTCCTCAGCCCCCACCAGTCACCACCCACCAGTGCCACTCACCCTCCCTCTTGCCTTCTACTTCCTGACACAGATTCTGCTTTTGTATGTTTTTAGGAGAGCACAGACTATAAAAGAAGAAGAAATTACAAGTGATACAGATTTTCACTTCACAAAGTCAAGAATTTCACAGTACTTATACAGTAATATACAGTCTTGTCTTCCAACTACTTGTTCATATTACTAAATATCTGCATGTAAAATTGGAAGAAAAAAAGAAAATGTGTAAGAAATTAAGAAGAGAAAAAGGAGAAACAATTGGAAAAAGAAGATGAAAGAAATCAAAGCAATAACTGCTTCTTTCCACAAGCCAGCAGAAATGCACAGGAAAGTTGTCCAAACCATCCTGCTTACATACACAGCTAAGTCTCTTTCCCCCACTCCCTCTCCTGTCCTTCTCCTCAACTCAGTAACTTTTCTCTTTTGAATAAGTTCATTCACTTTTAACAGGGTCTATTGTATCCTTCGGATTCCTTTTTTCTTTCAGTTTCTCCCATTAAGGAGACAATATGATGTTTGCCCATGCAGGTCTGATTTGTTTCACTTAAGAATATTCTCTGCAATTGCATTCATTTACTGACAGAAAAATTCCATATTACCCTGCTTTTTTTTTTTTTTTTTTTTTTTTTTTTTTTTTTTTTTTTTTTTTTTTTTTTTTGAGACAGGGTTTTGCTATGCAATTCAGGCTGGCCTTGAGCTCACTTTTGTAGCCCAGGCTGGTCTCGAACTCGTGCTGATCCTCCTGCCTCAGCCTCCCAACACCATGTTTTATAGTGGAATAATACTCCACGGTATAAAAATACCACAGCTTCCTTATCCACTGTTCAGTTGGTGGGCATCTGGGTTGTTTCCAGGATTTAGCTATAACAAAATGTGCTGCTATAAACATGGGTGCACATATATCATTATGGTAGGAGGCTTTCAGTTCTTCTGAAAAAAATATCCAGGAGGAGAATAACTGGCTTGAATGGACTCTTCAATTCTAGCTTTTGAAGGAATCTCCACACTGATTTCCTTAGTGGTTGTACCAGTCTGCACACCAATCAACAGTGCAGAAGGGTTTCTTTTCACCACAGCCTCTCCAGCATGCCATTGGCTGAATTCTTGATGTTAATCATCCTTTTTGGGGTGAGATGGAATCTCATTGTTGTTTTAATTTGCATTTCTCAGATGACCAATGATGTTGAACTTTTTTCATGTATTTATTTGCCACTTATATTTCTTCATCTGAGAAGTATTTATTCATCTCAGATGCCTATTTTTTTATTTGATGTTTGAATTTTGGGGGCCTGAATTTTTTTAATTCTTTGTATGTTCTAACAGACTCTGCTCTTGGATTGAAATGCTTATTCATCAGCTGCTTAGAGCCCTAACAGCTGAGAGTCTTTTGTCCATGATCCTCTGTAAGATTGTCAGGGCATTGATCATTACTGAAACATTGCTAGACCAGTTACAGAATGTTTCAGTGTTCATGTGATGGTTCTATGAGTTGATTTTTCAGACTAAGTGCACAGCAGTTAGTAAGTAGAAGTTGATGCCCTAGAGTTACATCGAAACATGTATTTTCCAGAGTTTTTCCTAAGCTGTACAACAAGGATCTGGGTTTTCACTGCTGCAACTTGTTTAACAAAGATGTAAAGTGGCTTACTTATCAAATATGGATGTCAGTCTATGTATGCATAAAGGAAACTTTTCTATTTGTAATTCACATGACTTCTGCATCTGTAAGTGATATTAAAAAGAAAATAATCAAAATATTTAATTTGTATAACCTTTCTTCAACAATTCATGTATTATTTAACCTTAAATTATTTAACCTTATTGTAAGCCAGGGAGCATTTTATATTCATGTATTTATTCATTAAAAAGTATTTATTGTTCCTTAGTTCTCATAAAACACCTTGAGGTTCATAATTTTCCATTGTTCAGTTCCTTACATTCATAGAAGATATTTATTAACCTCCTACTGAATCCTAAGCGTTGATATGAAGCCAAACAAAAGTATGTATAATTCGTACACATATACAGAGCTTATGGCCTTGGGAAAGCATCACATATCACACAACGGAAAATACAGCTGCTGTAATAAGTGATATGAAGGACCACTACATCCTGCTGAGAGACAAAGAAAATAAGAATCTGAGAAACTGAGCAGTGCCCTGACACTGTGCCTCTACTGGTGCATGCTCTGGAGCTCATAACGGTTTAGCTGTGGGTGGCCTTCCCAAAGAAGAGCTGTGTCCGCCCTCACCTCCAGCAGTGTCTCATCCCTTTGCAGATGGACCTCCACCCCTGCCAGAGTTGTCCTAATGGCCAATGTAGCAGTCTTACACGGGAAGCATGATCAAGCTGAAAGGCGTGTGACCTACCCTCTCAGACAAGAACATTGGTACCAGGACAATGATCTAATTCCCATTACTTTGGAATTATTATAAAACAATTCGTTCACACACAAATGTCCTATAGCAACAATGCATTAAACTGTCAAAAGCGGTATTCATTTCATGGATCACTTTATAATAGTCTATGACCCCATCTATTTATTTACTTTTGTAGCCCCACCTTAGAAGCATGTATCTAAATAAACCTTGTTAATAGAAGGAAAGAAGAAGGAGAGAAAAGATACAGAGGGAGATGAACACAGAGAATGCCAAGTATGCCAGTATCCCCACCAGCACATGTGAACAAGCAGGAAAACATAGTATAAAAACAGGCAGAATGATTTTTCAAGGGAAAACCAGCAAAATCAAATATCAGTACTTCTAAAACAAAGGCAAAGCCTAATCAGTATATAAGTACTACGTATTAGGCAGTATGAATACCAAGTATATGCTGAGTACATCCATAATTGTTCCTGAGAAGATATACATTAGCATCTTTGTAGTATGTGTGAAAGATATAATAATAGGTTTATTTTGTAACTGTTTCAACAATTCTCAGAAGTAAAATTTTCCCTTGGGATTTGCAGCTTTCCCAGGTAAAGTACACCTATAATATGAAATGTCAGGCTAGAATCTGTCTGTTCTACAGCAAGTTCTGAATTCTGATCAGGACATTGGGCAGATATACAGTCAAGGCTAAAAGATTTGTTGTACAGAGCAGGTATCTCTTACTAGGCACCTGTTATGAAGCATCCTGCCGCGTCCTAAGTCTGGTAAGCTGCAAATGAGTCAAATCATGACTTCTGGGAACACGTCTCGTCAGAACATAGAACAAAGGGTATTCAACACTTGTTCCCAATACCATGTAAAATATTACATTAGCATGGATTCTCATAAAAATTATCAGTACTTCCTCTGATTTGTTCCTTTGAATAATTTCCTCTGTACAAACTTGGAAATGCTAACTGCAAACATCCTTAGCACAACTTTACAGCCTCAAAGACAAAGACCCTAAGTAAGGAGCAAAATTTTATATTGCTTTCTAGTTATATAGTAATATTTCTTAGCTGCCTGGTGGGGAAAAAAATGGAAGAATAATCATCAAATTACTTTGACCCATATCTGTTTAAAATTACAAATCTGTATGTGAAGACTTTGCCATCTGTTCTCAGCATTGTGAAAACGTAAAGACTGTAATTCTATGATTGGTAGCTTAATAGTTCAATATGAAGAAAAGATTTGGTTTATGCAATCTTCTTCTAACAAAATTTCTATTTTGTCTTCTGACATGGATATCACCTTTATAACTTTGAATTTCCTTACATTTGTTTCAGACTCTATTTGTGAATTGGGTTTTGATTGAGTAAGCAGCAGAGAAATTAAACTCAGGAGCTGAGGTTTGGATCCCCCAGACCTGCTGAGCTAGCCTTGCCCCAGGGGCACACGAAGATTGGCAATTGAAGCTGGGCATGTTGGCGTACACCTGTAATCCCATGTCTTGGGAGGCTGTAAACAGGTGGAACACTATAAGTCTGATCTAATAGTGAGGCCCTGAACACTCTGCAGACCCTTCCTTACAATACAAAAATAAAATAAAATAAAAACAAGATAGGATAGGGATATATTTTAGCATGCTTGCGTAGGATGTACGAAGCTATGGGCTTGATCTCCAGCATCACAAATACAAACAAAAAATGTTAAAGCACTATGAGCCCTTCTTGGGCTGCTCTATTGATCTGACTGTGCTTGGAGCACAGCGGCCTATCTCAGATCAAGCCCCTCCGTGGCACTGTAGATGTGGGGGTGGTCTCTGAAGAGGACGCCTCTGTGTAGGAAAGGAAGCTTTTCTTCCCCAGACATCTTTTCTTCTTTAGTTCCTCCCCAGAGAACCTCTCAGGAGTGGTCATCTGCAAGGAGAGGCTGCCAGGAACACAGCATGGAGGTTCCCAAGTCTCATTTCAGTTTAAAAGAAAGTGTTATCATTAGTTGTCCTTGTCCTGCTTGGTCATGAAAAGCCAAGAATTTTGACAAGGAAAAGTTCTGTTATTTTGTTGTCTTATCTTTTTCTTGAATAGCTTTCCTGTTCTTTGATGACTTAACTGTCACAGGTGACACTTTTTTCTTAAGTGCCAAAATTACCTGTGAAAGAAGTCTGTCATGCTCTTGGCCCCCACTCTTGAAGTTACTTTGAGGTTCACACAGAAAAACTAACTTCCCCACATTGCTGAGTTTAAAAGATGGAATAAAATCCAGCGATAACCTTTAATTAGGAAAACTGTGGTAAAATCTGGGGGAGTCCATCAACTGTTGGGAGAGGGAGAAAGAGAGAGAGAGAGAGAGAGAGAGAGAGAGAGAGAGAGCTACATACTTATCTCTATTAATTCTCACAATAGTCTTCAAAGATTGTATTACTTTCATATTATGGTTAAAGAAACAATGGCTTGGAGATATGAAACATATCCTCTAAGGTTTCAGGGCTAAAATATGAGCCTAAATCTGTCAGTCCCCAAAGTGCAGCTCGTTGAGTGAGTTGCAATGCAAGATTCAGGGAATACATTTGCTGATCTAAGCAGCAACCCAGCTCTTATGGATAAGAGATAAGTCAGCCGTATACCCTTTACATCAGACAATGTGTATGTTTTCTCCCTGGATCTTTTCACATATTTAGTTCTCTTTCTTGCTTTTTTACTGAAACAATTCTAACTGGTGCTTTAATTTTTTTTTTTTTCTTGTTTCAGAACCTTTTGTTTATTCACTCATTTTTTTATGGCTGGCTCAGCCCGTCCCAAGGGCAGGGCTGGCGCAGCATGTGGTGCCGGGGATGGAACCGCGGTCCCTGAAGCCACTCAAGCTTTCCCAAGCAGGAGCTTTAGACCACTGAGCCATCCCGCCAGGCCCTCTAACTGGTGCTTTATGGATCCATTTAAACAGTTCTTCCAAAAGACTCCAAATTTCAGGGATTGTGATCTTCCAGCCTCTGATAGTCATCGTTGTTGTTTTGATAATCGCCTTTGTCTCTATTCTTTACCAAACCATGAACTCCTCACGGAGAGAGCTGTGTCATCCCCATTTTGCATCTGTAGCACGGCGTAGCTTGGGGCGCAATCCGGAGCTGGCAGTCAGTATCTGTTAAACGGACTTAAGAGACTGGACAAAGCTTGATCTCAGTATCTTGTGTAAAATTGTTTCTGTGTTTGGTGACTTTAATAATCTTTTTAATGATTCCTAAAGAGTAAAGTGGGGCTACTTTTGGTTAATAATTTGATGAGCGCTCCAAGATGCTTGAAGTACATAGGGATTCAAGGCCCTTGTAATTATTTAAAAGAAGGGATGCATTAGTCGTGTTTACCAAATCCTGAGAATGAATTGAGGCCAAGAGCCAAATGGGAACAAGGCATGATTGCCATCTTCCTTACTCAAAAATGATGCTTTACAAATAAACGAAGTAATCTTTATTTTTTTAGTCCTATAATTCAATTTCATGCAGTTTTGTTTCCCAGTGCAATACACAAACTATCTTCTTATTGTTGGAAATTCGGAGGAAAAGATGCAAACAGTCAAATCGGCCTACGAATTCACTAATAATCTCCACTACTCCACAAACACTTAGTGCAAATTGTTTCCAACTGGTATAGTTTATGGTATGAACTTATATACTTATAAGCTAAGGCCAATCGTGTATTAGAGGACACTCATATCATTTAATATGTTTCCATAATAAGTAAAGCAATTCTATATTAGATCTCCTACCTCCTTTGGGTAAAAATGTTGCTCTTGGATAACCTGATCCTCTCTAGGCATTCTGTTGGCATTCACTGCTGGGATTCACAGCGGTGAATTGATGAACATTCATTGGCCACCTTTCTAGCATCTATAAACTCGATGCTTAACATATTCACATGCCACGCACCCCTTGTTGTACACAGCTGACAGTGTCCCTGTCATTTATCCTCAGCTCCCTGCTTCCTTCATTGCCTCTTTCCTTCCTAGGGAAGAGGCTTCCTCCTGGCACAGATGGAGATAGGCTTTAAATATAAGTGAAACAATCCAGCGTCCACACCACCAGCCACCTCCTTTATCAGGTTCTCATTTTCTGGCCCTTAATCTATCCCTAATCTGTTTAGTACGAGGTACCAATTAACTACAGACAGCCTAAATCCTTAGAGGGTGCTGGAGTTATTCAAATGAGCCAACGAAAAGCTTTGCTCATTGCTTCTCACGGGAATCACAACAGTCTCTTGCCTGCCGTTTCTCCTTTTCTTTTCTTTTCTTTTTTATTACTTTTAATAAGAAATAACAATGCGACAGTTTCAAAACACATTAATGGTACATTTCCAATATTTGATACAATGCATACTGTTGTCCTCCTATTAGTTATACAGAGCACAGGGTGTACACATTATAATTTTTCTAATCATTATTGCTACCAAACATTTTTTTCTCATTGAACCAAAAGAAAGTAGTTGTATACATAATCCAAATCCTGAGGTGATTTTACTGACCTTGGGAGATACAAAAGTTACATATTTTACTATACAGATCTTGCTTAAACTTGCTCTTAACCACCCAGCAGAAAAGTTTAACCACAAGGAATAAAACAGAAAGCTAGATTAGAATGATGAGCTGTAAAAGGCTTAAACCAACAGCTTCCAGTATTGTCAGGGTTACCACTAACCCACTGTGATTTTGCCTGCAATTTCTTTTCTTATAGTGTGGCATGATCCCTTCTCTTGAGAACTAGAACAAACCATCTTCTCAGTCACAACTGTCTCCAGATCCATTAGCCTCGTTATACCTCCAGTTTTCTATTCCGTGCCCTACATCCTACTTACCTTTCATCCTCTTGACTCCCCACAGCTGCAGCCCATTTTAAGTTTCTGACGCATCCTTCACATTATCCCCATTGCTTGGGTGTTTCAGTCAAACTTCTTCTGTGGAATTAACTTGACTGCAGGGGTGTGGCAGGCTTTCTGACTCTCAACTCAGCATCTGTACCACACAAAAACTGAGGGAGCCTCAGGGTACAAGGTGGATGCTAATATGCATTTGATCACACTCCGTACACTCAAAAAAAAAAAAAAAAATAAAGTGAGCATGTCACTTCTAGCTTCAGTATTTTAACATTTTTCCTTTGTTTTTTATTAGCATATATTCTCCATACACACTGATCACATTCAGCACAGGGAATTGGAACCTCTATATCTTATATCTTAATTCTTTTTTTTTTCCTTTTGTCCTCCTCTCCACCCTTCAATACCTCCTCTCCTCCCCAATTACAAAGTTTGCCTCCACTTTTTTCCTTCCATTCTTTTCTTCCATTTCTCCCTTTCCTGCCTTCTTTATCCTTCCTTCTTTCCCTTCATATATGACCATCTTCCTCCTACTTCCCAACATCTATCCTCTGTTATGCTCCCTACTTACCTTTCGGAGCATTTTACACAAAAGAAACAATGCTATGTTTGGCCTTGTGTGCCCACTAATTTCACTTAAGATTATGGTCTCCAGGTGCATCTGTCTTCTACAGATGACTCAAGTTTATCTTCCTTTATGCCAGAGTGCTATGCCATTGTATATAAATACTATGATTTCTTCATCCATTCATCTGTTGATGAGCATATGAGCTGTTTTCAAGATTTATCTGTCATGAATTGTGATGCTCTGGGCATGGCTATGAAGGTATCGCTGTGATACAATGCTTTTTACTCTTTTGAAATGGGAAGAGTTGAATTAACTGAACTTCACATTTTAGTGTTTTGAGGGATCTCCAGACCGATTTTTATAGTGGTTGGAAGAGTCCATACACACTCTAGCAGTAGAGAAGGGACCCTTTATCCTCACAGGTTTGTCACAACTTACTATTGGTTGATGATGGCCATTCTTTCTGGAGTGAGATGGGATCGCAGTGTTATTGTAATTTGCATTCGTCAAGTCATCAGTGATGCTGAGCATTTTTTCATTTTTTTCCATTGACTTTCTCTCAATTTTTTAATGTTTAATATGTGATCTGAATTAAAGTCTTCAGAAGATATTTCTCCTCCTTGTCTTGTTTCTTTCTATGTCTCCATCTAAGTGCTCTGGTTCAGGAGAAAAGCACTTTCCTATTTCTTGTTCTAAAATAGTTCCATCCGTGATAAGGAGGGAGACTGAAATAAAGATATTTAAATACCTCCTCCCTCTCACTTCAGTATCTCCCACCCAACTTTGTTGTATAATGTTTCATCTTCTCTAAGTTTTGCAGCTTTGGCAAAAAAAAAAAAAAAAAAAAAAAAAAAAAAAAAAAAAAAAAAAAAAAAAAAAAAA
>PVJA010013267.1:0-29997 GCA_004027025.1 Myocastor coypus | reverse complement strand
TGAACTCAGAACCATGCATCCTAAAATCAGTATCCCCTTTCCATCCTCTAGAGCTCTAAGCAACAAACACCGGTCCCCGGAGGTGAAATCCTCACTTCCATGTCTGATTCAGTAAGACAACAAGATAAGTACTCCAACATAACAAAGAACTGATATAGCAACTAAATGAAAGTATTCTATCAAAAAGTAGCATTGATCATTAGTAAGTGGTCCTGTTTGCTAAAAAGATACACAAGAAGTATGACTAAGATAATCTGAGAACGACTCCACTTTCAACAGCAATTTATAGATAAAGCTTAGAATTTTCACCTAATTCTGATTAATACTATCTCAAGAAAGAACAAAAGATCTTTATTTGCTGTCCAGGTGAGCCATTTAACAGTGACAGAAGACAGCCCCAAAGTCTGGCATGGTAAAGTTGTTACTCAAAAGCCATGGCTGACTTCCCCCGGTATCTAGAGTCCCCTTCTCCCAAATGTATTTAAATCTGTGCTGAGAGCTTTTTCACACATTAAAGCACAGCTATCACTTTCACATTTTTTTTTGGCTAAGAATTGCTTAGAAAATGGATTAGCCAGACTGTAGGTGTGAAAACATAAGAAATGTGAGAAAAGTGAGATTTAATGTTAAACTTGAGCAGTGAGGCTTTTCTCCTCCGTTCTGTGAGAGAGAGAGTGTGTGTGTCTGTGTGTGTGTCTGTGTATGTGTGTGTGTGTGCAAGTGTGCCTCCCCCGTGCCTTGGAGTCCTTATGTGAGGGCTTCTGTTCTTATTGGATGCAAAGAAAAAGAAACGTTTTTTCTAATTTTTTAAAAAAGATATACAGTATTTACATAGCCAGAGATGCTACCATGAAGTACAAACAAGCCAGATGATAGGAGCTAGCTGCACACTGAATTTCTACTTCCTCTTTCCAAATTTTCTGTCATGTTCTACCAGCACATATGTTTTCAAAAACTAACTAAAGATTTTCCAGCATGAAATCCCCCTAAGTTGACAAAACTGATTTAGTCACTTATGAGGCCAGGGCAGGTACAGTGACGTAAGGTTAGGACTGTACCAGCTTTGTAGGCTTCATTTCCAGAGGCAGGATACGGAACTTTATTCATGCCAAATTATAATGTGAATTCTGGAAATATATATAGCACTTATGTAAATATTCTTGAGATTGGAAATCCCAAGTTTGTAGATTTTAGTGTATCTTTTTTTAAAAAATGTATTTGGCACAGGGTCTCACTATGCAGCTTGAACTCGCCGTGATCCTCCTGTTTTCAGCCTCTAGAGCAGGGATTACAGGTATGCGCCACCATACCTGGACTTGGTGGGCAGCTCAGAGCACCATGGAGGTAGGGCTCATGTGACATGTTCAAACAGGGATTGAATCCTGAGATCTTGGTATATCTGAAAGCAGAAGTTTTAAAATTTCAGTTACTGATCCATTTTGGAGTTACAAAATCAAGCTAAAGTATCAAGACTAATATTTTTAAGTAAATTAAATAGAATATTAAATATTAGAATAGTTCTCAAAAAAGGTATTATTTGTACAAAATACATGTGTGCACACAAATACGTGTGAACATATATGAATATGAATACAGATCCCTACTCCTCTCTATATAGTAGCATTTCATGGGCTAAAAATAAAATAAATTCCTTATTGTGGTTTCTAGTTAACTTTGAAAACCATGCGGGCAATACTATCCTGAAATATCCATTGAAGGGTCTTATCCATAACCAATAGAGCACACACACACACACACACACACACACTTGCAACTAAATATGGTTTCTCCACATCCCCAGATCCCTTGTCCTCTTCACCGGGTCTATCGCCATGTCTCCTATAATCTACCTTTTATCTTGCTCTTTGAATTACTTATACATTGAGCTACCCACACTAGAGGAAGCAAGCAATAGTTAACCTGATGGGGCTGATTGATTCCACTTACTGTTATGTTCTCAGTGTGCCTCCATCTTCCTAAAAATAACTTAAATGTATCATTTTTCCTTTTTTTAATTGGTACATCTTAGATATAGATAATGATCTACACATAATAATTGTAGTCATCATGTGCAATTTGTACCTGGGCATCACACATCCTGTTTCTTTCTTTCCCATTCCCCCCCCCCACCTCAGTCCCTCTTCTCCTCCTTATCTACAAACATTTGTTTCCATTTTTTTCTCTTGAAAAGAAGGGAATGATAATTAAATGTATTATTCTTTATGGCAGAGTAACACTCTGTCTCAGTTACTTTTTACTCATTGCTGGAACAAATACCCGACACTCAAAATGAAGGAAGGAAAGGTTTAATAGTTCACAGTTACTGGAGGTTTTAGTCCATATTAGGCTGGCCCAAGGCTGAGTGGAACAGGACAGAGAGCATCCAGTTCATGGCGGTGGAACAGCAACAATCCTGACAGAGGTAACCGACCAAATGGGAGCAGAGAGCAACAGTGCTAGTCTGTCTCTCTGTCTCTTTTTATATGACATTCAGGCTCTCGACTTCAGTCTATCCACCTTAGGCTACACCCATAATCCCAGAAGTACTTAAAACACATAATCCCAGGGATCATGGATCAAGTCTCAAACTCTAGCTCACTACTAAAACACATAATCCCAGTGACTCATGAGTCAAGTTTAATCTATAGAAGTCCCTGCCCAATGACTGCATGAGGCTTTGGGGGGACAATTAGACATAAACCATAACACATTCCAATGTGCATAAATACCATATTTTCTTTATTTTCTCATCAAATGATGAGCATGTAGGCCACTTCCAATATTTGGCTATTAAAAATTGTGCCGCTATATGGTACCAGGGAGATAGCTCAGTGGTATAAGCATTTGTCTGACAAACACAAGATCCTGAGTTTAATCCCTGGTACCACAAGAAGAAGAAGAAAAAAAAAAAAAAGAAACAAAAATTTTTCAAGAAATTATGCTGCTATAAACGTGGGCATGCATGGATCACTGTAATATGATGTCTTTAACTCTTTGGGAGAAGATACCCTGAAATGGGTTTCTATTTTTAATTTTTTTGAGAAATCTCCACACTGATTCCCATGGTAGTTGTACTGGTTTACATTCCCACCAATAATGCAACAAGGTCCATTTTGCCTTCCCACTCCCCTCCCCCACATTCTACCCAGCATTTGACATTTCTTGAGTTCTAGATGATCCCTATCCTTTCTGGAATAAAGTGAAATCTCAGTATTGTTTTGATTATTTCTCTAGTGATGCAGAACCCTTTTTCATGTGCTTAATGGCCATTATGGCCCCTTTCACCTGCCTATTGTTTCACTGTTTTTTTTATTAAGGGGTGATCTGACTTTTTTAGAACTTTTTAAAAAAAATTCTTACTATGATGGCTTGTTTTTAGATGTCCCCTCAAGGCTTCATGACGTCATAGGTGGGGATTTCCAGAGGTGCCTGGACCTAGAGTGTGTGACACAGGGACTAAGCGTGTGATACTGGAATTGAGGATATGTGATTGCTGAATCTGTCTACCATTGTTTGGTTTGGCACAGTTACTGGCATGGATACTGCACTTGATCTTAGCCAAAAGGCCAAGAAGCGATTTTTACTAGTGTGAATAATGAGAAGGCCCACCCTGGGTGTGGGTGGCACTTTGGTACCCAAAGTGCAGTAGCCTGCAAGGGATAAAAGGGAAGGCAGGTGGTGTGCTGCTTGCTTGCTATGTCACAGCTCTCCTGCCTTCCTGGCTTCTGCCCACTATGACGTGTGTCTGCTCTGTAATGCCCACCTGTGGTACCGCCCTGTGTTAGAGCCAATCGAATATAAACTGCAACCCTTACAAATTGTGAGGCAAAATGAACCTTCCAACTTTTATTAATTTTGTTTGGAAAAAATTTTATGCCCCCCTCTTCTAGTCTGAGTAACTACTTTGAAGATAACAATACACAGGGTATCAACTATTGTGTTCTTCTCCTATTTTGCTTTGAAGTTCTACCTTACAAAACCATGAAATAAAAATTGGATAGTGTATGAGAAATTTCAGCTCAGTAAAAATTAAACCAGAACAGAGTTTTAAAGACAAAATAAAATATCTGTACAAGTTCTTACTTCTGTAAATTAGTAATATAATGACAGACAAAAAGAAATGCATAATATACAAGTATATGTTTATTTCATTTGTATCAATGACTTTATTTGAACATTTTGCACAATTTAGTTTGATGTTTTTTCTGAAATTATACGTTTTTCTGACATTTTAATGTAAATTTCCATTATATGTTACAGTAAGTCTAATGAGGTTGAATAACCTTTAGGGTTTTTTGTTTGGCCTTCTGTCAGCATAACCATGCCTTCAGCCCATATGAAATAAGCCAGAAAAGAAAAATAAAGCTTTCCTCCTTTACCCTTGGGTGTCAAGCATTGTGTCTCAGAAATGAGCAATGAAGACGCTAACTGGCTTGGCTAGCGCATAAGAGAACATAAAGACTGCACTCAAAGTTATTCAGAAACTTCAGTTCCACCAGCTGCGGCATCTTTCTTTAATCTTTCCCGCTAAGCATCAAGTACAGCTAGAAAATTGGAAATGAATTCGTATCATCTTCACTTATGTCCAGTTTCACCATTTGAAAGCAACAGAAGAAAGCTGTGAAATGCTTAAAGGCAAATGA
Source organism: Myocastor coypus (assembly GCA_004027025.1). Lineage (NCBI taxonomy): Eukaryota > Metazoa > Chordata > Mammalia > Rodentia > Myocastoridae > Myocastor > Myocastor coypus. Next base: position 25,354 of record PVJA010013267.1, on the reverse strand, counting down.
TCACAAATCGGGAGAAAAAAGAACTAAGAAATTGAACAATCAAGATTAAATAATCAGGGCCCAGCAGGATAGCTCAGGGGTCTAAAGCGCCTGCTTAGGAAAGCTTAGGCGCCTGCAGGGACAGCAGTTCGATCCCTGGCACCACATGCTGCGCCAGCCCTGCCCTCAGGGCAGGCTCAGCTGGCCATAAAAATAAATAAATAAACAAACAAAAGTTCTGAAACAAGAAAAAAATAAAATAAAAATTATAAAAAAGGTCAAATAATCAAACTGTGATATCAGTCTAAGGAAATTAGGACCTTAAAGTGACTCCACTCAGCTGAAAAAATAACAAAACAAAACAAAAAAAAAAAAAAAGTCAGTAAAGTCTTGGAATGTGACTTTTTATACACTTGAAAATGAAAGGCACTATTCTATCATATGCAAAGACTGGGCTACAGGGTGCAGAAGGTATAATCAAGACCTTTCCAGCCCCAGAAATGTTTTTCAAAAAAATAAGCATAAAAATTTAGAGCAGGTGAGAGGTATCACAGAGCAGGTAGGATATGATAGTCAATGAATTACTAATCCACACGTTGAGATGCCGTGTATCTTTCTCTGGACACGCGCTACCTTATGTGGGCACAGGGCCATCAGAATGTTCTAGCGACCCGCGCAGTGATGCGGTCCTTTGACTCCGAGCCTCTGTCCTGGCATCAGCACCCTGCGGCTCTCTGTGTAACAGTATTCCGTATCAGCAATAGCACGGAGGGGAGAAGAAGGAGAGAGAAAGGTAAGTCCAACAGGTGAGGCACAGCACTAATGGGGGCTAGTCTAAAAATGAGCAGGAGGCAGGTAATGGTGGAAGAAGGCCCACGGCTTGGAGGGGAAACCTGGGATTAGGCTGGAGGCGGTGCCTAGCCGTGGGCGGCGACCGGGAGCCCGAGCTGTGTCCACGCGGTCTGAGGTCTGCAGTGCCTTAGCCATTTTACAGATCAGTATTTCCGGGTGAGGGGCTTGGTGCTGTGGGCAAGCCCTGGGGTCCAAAGACACAAAGGTCACAAAGGTTCTGTTCTGAATCCCTTCTCTGGTGCTTGCTCTGCATTTGCCTGACCTTCATGAACTAACCCTCAGCTCTTCTGGCTTCCATCCTTAATTGTTCCTCTACTTGGTTAACAAGGCGTCAAGAACACCACCCTCACACCCTGACTGGACTTTACTGAAAGCCACACTTTTATGGTCTCTTTCACGTCCCCTCTCGGGAAACTGTGGGAAGTTGGAAGCAGTGCCATGGTATCATGGAGCGCAAGCGAAGTGCTGGGCCTCAGTGACCACCTGGTACAGCACACTGGCTCGCAACAAGGACTCCAGGCTGTGGCGGTGAGCCAGGTCGCTGAGAGTCACACAGACACAGAACTGTGTGCTCCCAACCCCAGCTGCCTGCCACTGACTCTCGCTCCTGGGCCCATCAGTTGAAATTCGTTGTAGAGTTAGACCCAAGGCCTGACCCAGGAAGGAAAAGACAAAGCTCCATTCCAAGAGGGCGGAAAGCTCCAATCCTAAAGGCATGATGCTCATGATAAAAACATGAACGGCTGATTTTTGACGTGGTAAAATGCCAAGGGCTAGAACGCTCTCCTTTGAGAAGTACGATGTTTCCAGCTCAGTTCTTTGATACGTAAAACGGGTGTAGAGCGCCATCTGCTGGAAGCCTGAGCATCAGGCCACCTCACAACGAAGGCTAAGCACTTAGGTGTTTATTTCTTCTGTTCAACCCCTAAGCACGAAAAAATAACTAGTTCCTCACTTATCTACTTCTCTAGTAATACAGAGAGGGCGTTCCTTTTTAAATGTAATCATTTTTAGAACTGTGTTATAGAAATGTCCAGGTGTACCCCAAAGTAGAGAATTATACAATAAACCTATACATACACCCTTCCCCTATGTTAAGCCATTATCTAAAGGTAAGCTGGCATGATGGTGGGGTTACACCTGTAACGTCAGATTCTGGAAGGCTAAGGAAGGAAAACTGCAAATGCAAGCCTAGCCCGGGCAATTTAGCAAGATTCTGTGCAGAAAGAAAGAAAGCAAGGATGGGAGGGAGGGAGGGAGAAATATGTCCAGTTTTGCTACATTTTCTTCTCTGTCTCCTTTTTTCTTAGCTGAATTAAATCAAATCTCACATAGCACATATGCCTTCAGTCTTCAGTGTAATCTCATTTTAAAACATATTGTTTCCTAAATCCACAACTACAAATTAATAATTCTTTATTATCTGATTCCCAATGAGTCATGTTTATTTGTCTTCAAAAAATGTTCCATTACTTCCTTTAACTCGGGATCAAAATAAGGCTTGCATACAGTAAGTTTACTAGACCACAGATTCATGATTCTGAAAAAAAAATGGTAATTAAAGAAAAAATATATCCTGTCTTCATGGATGTACTTTACTGCAAAAATTGCCTTATTTGAGCTCTATCTCACTAGTGAAATGATTGAGAATTTCAAACACCTCCATTTCACCCTTGCCACTGACCCAAAAAGGGATCCAGTTGTCAAAAGTCAGACAGGACTTTACAGAGCAGAGAGCAGGCAGTCTGCCCCAATTCCCACTCTGCAGACTTAGTGCCTGGAAGGTCTCTGTGTGGGGTTGTTCTTCTAGGTTTATAGTCTGTCCTGCTTCTTTGAGGGATATCTTTCAGTGTCACACTTAGAATCTATATTTTGCAGCAGCATTTCACAACATAATATATTATTTATCAACTTGCCACTATAAATTATTCCTCTTCCTGCCTTTCTTGCCCATTTAATCTCCTGATTTGGCTAATGTTCCCTTTCCTTTCTCTGATGAATTATACCTCGTTAACTTTAAATACAATGTTAAACATTTTTAAAGTATTACCTGCCTTCAGGAAAGACCGCAACATTAGCATGCTTAAGCACTGCTATCTTTTTGTCAATGAATACTCAATTTTTAAAAAATATTTTTACTTTCCATATCATGTGTTTACCTTTTGTAATTTACGGTTATTTAGTCTTCCTTCTAGATTTAATTATTTTGAGCATATTATGAGCAAATGTTTTGACACAAATTACCCCTGAATGTCTTGATTGATATAATTTTGTTATTTTCATTTCTTCTCCAAGATTTCGTGGGCTGTAAAACTTTGAGGTTTCTCCGGTTTAAGAGTGTCTCCTGGTTTATATTTATGCGAGTAAAACAACTTCTCTAATTTTCATGAGGAGAACTTTAAATCATATCCAAAATGTAGAAAAAGCATTGAACTGCACGGATGCATCACTGACCCTCAGGCACTGGAACGAACACGGGGCTGCTTGCGCTCCACTCAGGGCTTCACCCCCTCTCATCCCTACACCACCTCTGCGATGGTTTCTGCCCAGATGTCTCCCCAAGGTCTCATGCAGCCATGGGGTATGGCTTCTAGAGTTTATGATTAATTCATGATCCAGTGCTGGGGTTACGGATGTGAGTGCTGCCCCTGCCCTGGGGTGGACAGCCCGAATACAATAGAAGAAAAGGAGAGAGGCTTGCTATCTGGGGCAGCCGTTTCTCCTCCCTTTGCTCTTTGCTGTTTTCCATTACCATGAACTGCTGCCCTCTGCCTTGTGCCACTCTGCCTTGGAGCCAACTGGGTATGGACTGAAATCTCCACTACCTGTGAGCTAAATAACACTTTTCCTTCCTTAATTTTGGTTGTCAGTTATTTTGTCCTAGTAGTGCGAGAAAACTAACCAAGACAACACTTCACACTGAAGAGTGGATTTGTCCCAAGCCTTAGAACACTTTATCTTCCTACTACACGTGCACTGCCAGCCTACTGCCGATCAGCCATGTTTATGATTCAGACATTCCCCTCCCCAGCAGCAGGGCATCGACATGAAGAGCAGCCCAGGTGGTTTTTCTCTCTCAGCTGGATCATAGAAATGGCCTGGAAAGGTTTCTGCCTTTATGGAATTTTATGCTCTGTTTCCAGAGCTGCCTCCAACTGCCTTTCTGCTTTTTTTAAGCAGAAATGGTCAATGGTGATACCCTTAACTTTTCATATTTTTCCTGTAATGATTCTAAGAAAGGTGTACTGAGAAATGCATAGAAACACGCTCCTTCTCAGAAACTCTCCTCTTACTTTTCATGAGCGTCATCTTTTCCTCCTTTTTACTACCATTGCTAGAGTTGCAAGAAAAGTTAAATTTAGGGGCCTGATTATACTTAAAATTATTCATCGCTTATCTAAAACTCAAACTTAGACATGCTGTTTTTAACTTGCTAAATCAAAAGACTTCCGCTATTGGAAATATTTGCTGATTTCACCTTGTGTGTTTATTTGGCTGGTAGGTTTCTGCACCTACATATTAATTTAAATATCTAGATTTCCTGCAGTGAGGAGAGATTTCTGAAGTCAGGTTTTATTTTACCTTCTTACATTAGAAATTCAGGATATCCTTAAACATTAAAATTAATCATTTAATCTTTAGATATATTTAATTTAGTTCCTTGCTTAATATGTCAAATAGGCTTATGAGAAGCATGTGCATGACTTCTACATTTTCCTCTGTGCTAGAAACCTAATTGACATTCAAATATATTAAATAAATCTAAATAAATTATGTCCTGCCTTGTGGGCAATGAAGCAGGCACATAATAGGTAATTTTTTAAGGATAGTATTTCTGTTTTACGTATAGGCTTTAGATGAAGATATTTCTAAGGTCTCTTACCACTTAACGTCTCATTTGATCTAGTAGACTCTTCCCACTGGATTTTCCAGTCTGAACTTTGAAACTGCATCCTGTGGCTGAGTAGAATTTCAAAACACGGTGACAAAACCTCTCTTGGGATTGTTTATCTAAGTGTTCAGAGATTTTTTCAGGAACCAAACTGTCCCTCCATGGTGTTATATACACTGGTTCGAGGGCCCAGGGCTCAGATGCAGGCCTGAGGCCCCAACAGCACTCAGCGCTCTCCTACGATGATTACCGTGCTAACAGAATTCCTAAGCCAGGGAGGGAGGTAAATTTGCACGTGCACAGCCAGAAGCAAAGCTATCAGCAGCATTGCAGTCAGCCTCACCGATGAAGTAGACTAAACTCCTCTCTGCTCCCATTGGAGTCACTATCAAAGTTCTGTGGAAACACCAAAACCTCCACGTTGTTCTTTTTCAGAAAATCCCCAGTGACCTCCTGAGACCCTCCTTTTAGCTCATTTTGGCTTAGCAGAAGTTAGGGTTAGTAGCAGCAGAGGCTTCTGGGAAATGTCTTTTTCAATCCTAACCAGCCAAGTAGAAATTTCATAATGTGGTTAATCACCCATACTGAGACAGTTCGAGATAGCCACCGCTGGCAGGTGTGCACTACCACTCCCCGCCAGCATTCATCCTCCCTGCAGACCGCACTGTGCTCAAGTACTCACCCCTTCCTGGTCTGACATGTGCCTCGGGATACATAAACAGGAACAGACTTATCTAGTGCTCTGAGGATGGACCCGAATTCATCTAAGAAAAGCCATAGTTATCTACCCCTCTTGCTAATTATCGATTCAGAAATCAAATTTGTTAACAAAAAAAAATGACCATTCAGGGAAATTGTTAGTAGTACTGGATGGACGTTTAAACAAAGCTGGCTCAATTAGACCAGCAAGAAGGTTTTTCCATTCAAGAATTAGTAATTGGCTTCTTCTCTTCCCTGATGTGGGAACTGGGAAGACTTACAGACTGCAGATGTCTCCCAATCCATAGAAAAGTTACACTATGGACAAACCCAAAGGAGAAAGACCAGGGCAAATCATTGTGAGAGGCAGTGAGACATTTATTCAGTCAGTATGTGGAGACTGCTTCTGAGTTCCATGTTGTATAAGTAAAAAAATAAAAAAATAAAAAAATAAAAATTGCTAGGGTATAAGCTTTATTTTGCCTCAAAGTTTCCATTACTTATGGGGAAGGCAACCTACATGTTACGATTTCTCCTACCTTTGTCCTCCAAATGTGACATTTGGTGACTTCTGCTTGCTCAGCATTCCAGTAAGGACTCTTGGATGGGAATAGTCCTCGGAAAGTGCACAATCTGAGGAGGTATGTGTGGACATTATTTATATCTCACCTCTTATAACATCCTAAGCAAGAGCCTTAGTTAAGTCCAGAGACCCCCATAAGCTCTCCTAGCCCTAATTGTTTTCTGCTATGGGCATAATTCTTATCTTGAAGAAGCACAGCTTCACCCAGAAAAATTCTTTACCTCTCACTTATGAACTGAAGACACCTGCAGAGCTACATTCTCCAAGTGATTGAAGGGGAATTGTAGCTAGGCTGCACCAGTTCCTTGTGATATTTAACCTCTGTTTAATTTATGTATACTTCTAATTACTTGTAGCCATACCCTTCCTCCTACTACTTCTATTACTACTAATAATAATTCCTGTAGTACGGAGAGCCCAAGATTACCAATACCTATACGAACCAGAGGTAAACAATAGTTACATAAATGGCTTGGCTATGAACTCTTTAGCTATATGAAAAACTAAGGTAGATAGTTCCATAAGCAGAAGAAAGGTTGTTCTTTCCCAAAGAGATAATCTGACCATTCACATGATTTGTGAGGTTTTAGACAACCTAGAAGAATGGCTGCTATTTTGGGTTTTATTTTGGCTTTTGTTGAGATACAGAATAATATGCTTATTCTTTCACTTTATAGACTCTGGGGAACTTCCTGGGGTCCTTCTCTCTTCTCTCCACAAAAACAGAGATGCCTAACACTGCACCTGCTCTCCTATTCTGCCCAACTTATTTGTTAGCTATCCTCTGGCCTTCTTATCATGTTTTGCTCATCAACAGGCAGCCAATGACTGAGCTACTCCAAAAGTCATGTTGATTACCCCTTCACACGTTCCCTGATCTCAGAACTCTGGCACAGTCAGCCCTTAAGAAGGCCTTGTTAATCATTCATTCAACAGAATTGTTAAACAATTACTTTGTGCCCCACCATGCAACAAACAGCAGGCTTTCCATACGAAACAAGCTATAGAAACCTACCCTGAGGGCTGGGGAGATAGCTCTGAGGTACAAGTGCCTGCCTGGCAAGTGCAAGGTCGTGAGTTTGAACCCCGGTCCTGAAAAAAAAAAAAAAAAAGAAAAAGAAAAAAAGAAACCTACCCTGATAGAGCATACATTCTTGAAAATAAATGAAAAGATATTTACAAAGCAATGTCAGTAGCATATATTCCTGCCTATGAATAATTTGCTCTTTTAAAACAAAGGCAAGATTGTTTAAGTTAGCCAATTAGGCTTCATGTACTCAGACCCCAATACCTACCTCTCCAACTTCATTCCACATCATGTCTACCCTTTCTTGAATTCTTTAAATATGAATGAGGCTCACACTTTCGTCTCTTTCTCTTGACCACAGGGACTTTTCACCTACGTCTAAAAACTTCTCATGATTATTTTTACCCGAGTTAACTCCTGGCTTCAGTTCTATAACTTCACTGGTAAGATCATGAGATTTCCTGGCTGTGGACCCATAATTTGACTTATGTAAAATTCATTTCAGTGACTAGTTGTCTGTTTCTTCTACTAAGCCATCAACTCTAAGGATTAAGTTTGCTTTTACTGATATCACACTCTCTATACTTAACACAACTTCACAAAGCAGACATGTGGCACAAAGTAGACATCCGATGCACCAGGTGATGCATTAATGAAGGAGAGCTGGTGTCTGGCTGAAATCTGAACAAGAGGATTTAGAACAGCAGCAAGAGGCTATGAGTGCTTCTTCATGTTTATACTGGTACCTTTCTTTGCTGACTTGCTAAGTTTGAGCAGAATTTAAAGAGGTACATTTCTTCTGACTCCAATTTAAAGCATCCATCTGGAGAAGAGTTGAACTTTTACTGTTACAGGACCCCACTGAGCCATGACGACCAATAGCTGTCAAGATGAAGAAATAGGAGAGGAATCTGTGCTGAGCATGGCGGCATTTTCTCATTGTTCCAGTCAGGCTATGCCTAACAATTCTGCTCATGCACAATTTGTGTTTTGTAATATAAAACATGATCAGCTGCATATTAAATTTTTAATCTCTCATCTCTCAGGAATCATAATTTGGTTCACAGACTGTACCAGTGATGAATTTTGAGTATTCTGTCCTGGAATAGGGGTTTATGAACACACACAAACACACACACACACACACACACACACACACAGTGAAGGCTCAAAAAGAAAAGAGTACAAAGTATTTCAGCCCACCTTTCTCCAAATTATAGGAAAGCGGGCATTCTCTTATGGCGAAGAAGTATTCACTAAGCATGGTGACTTACCCTACCCTTTGCTATCAATGATGATTGACATGGCACCGCCATTTCTCTGTAACCACATTTTCTCAATACCAGCAGAAGAACTAGCCATCCGTCACAACTGTGAGAAAAGATGAGTTGTCACTTGAGGACACTGAGGTTTGCACTGATACAAGTGTTTGTTCACTTGTTTTTCAAATCATATTGCACTGATTGATTATAACCTTGAAAACAATATGAATGGTGAAAGCAAACAATAGCAATGTCTATCAAGTTTAACTCATAGCACATTTTGAAATTTGTATACTCAGATACAGAAACCTAGAATCTAATTTATAAAAATACTTATAATCGTCTGCAAGCATAAAACTCCACATCTTAATTCTTTAGTATTTGTAATATGACAACTTTAAAAATTGATATGAAGAGAAATAATGAATATTAATGCTATATATTTCATATTTGATGAAATGTTAGAAATACCGTAATTAAAATCAAGGTGGCATTCAGCTCTGTTTTGAAGATCCTAATCAATATAATAACATTTATAGATAAATAGTATTTATAAACATTAAGTAGCTAAGGCAAAGCAGTCACTAATTACAAATGATATAATTTAATACTTATGAAACCCAACATAATCAGTTAAAAACTGATAAAAGTGACAAGTTCAATAAAATTATTAGATCCAAGACACAACTATGTTATGGTTTATGTCTAGTTGTCCCCCCAAAGCCTCCTGCAATCATGGGATGGGGACTTCTAGAGTTTGAGACTTGATTCATGATCCTTGGGATTATGTGTTTTAGTACTAATTGGCTTATGGATCTGAATACTTCTGGGATTATAGGTGTGGCCTGAGATGGATAGGCTAAGGCAGAGAGCCTGATGTAATTTAAAGAGAGACAGAGAGACAGATGTGTGCTGTTGCTCTGCTGCCCTGATTGGCGGTTGCTTCCTGCTCCCTTGGTTATTCTATTGCCTCTGTCCTCGCAGTTGCTGTTCCACCACCATGAACTGCTGTTCTTTGCCATGTGTCTCTTTGCCTTGGATCCAGCCAAGTATGGACTGAAACCTCCAGTAACTGTGAGCTAGATAAACCTTTCCTTCCTTCATTTTGGATGTTGGGTATTTGTCCCAGCAATGAGAAAAAAAGTAACTAGAGAAAAGTAGCCAAGACAAACTACATTACAAATATGTTTCCAGATGATAAAAATAAATCCATTAGGAGTATTTTAAAGTTCTTATTTACTATGACCACAGAATATCTGGAAAGATTTTTCAAGCTACTCATAATGGTGACACTTTCCATGAGGAGCAAAGTGAAGAGAGAATTCATCTTTTCTTTAGGTATTTCTCTATTGCTTAATTACTTCAATAAGAATATACTTGCATATTTTGAGATCTTTCCAAAAAGCGAAAAGTAAATACAACCTGTGAATTATTTCTGAAAGTCAAAGGCCCTTTACAATTTTCAAAGAGATAAAAGTACTTATATGATTGCTGGAATTTCTAATTAGTATTCTCTCTGATGCCCTTTGCCAAATCCAATCTTCCAGATCCTTCCAGGAGCAAAATCTACTGGCATCTAGAACAGTGTGAAGTAGCATCTTCACAGAGCTCAGTGTTATATCTGTCTCTATATTGAGTTAAACCATCATTTGTTCTACTGCTGTTCTTAGCAGGATAAATGTAACTGATGTTCAATTATGAATGCATGATGATAATAAAAACATCACAATAATGACAATCTGTCCATTAAATGTCTTCTGTCCCCAAACCAAATATCCCAATACTTCACCATAAATTTTCATGGCACATTTGAGTTCCTGCCTGCTAATAGTTCTTTTCTCAATGCAATTCTTAAAGTATAACAACCTGAATGGAGGCAAGAAAGCTAAAAATGGCAAGCAAAACTTTACACCTATGAATGTGACTCCAGATTTCAAGGACTCTTAGGGAAGCAAAACATACTGTTAGCTCACTCTGATGGGTTAGGCAATCCTAAGAAGCATAATTTATGCTGGTATTCAAGGTATTACGTTTTACAGATTTAGCAGACTTTACATATGTCAGATGTTATATTAAATACCTTGTAACTTGGGTAAATTTAAATAATCAAGTTCAAAAACCTTATGAAATTCGAAAGAAAACTGTCATATATGTATGTACACAGGATAGCTAGATGATTGTGCTACTAATTCTACTGTTCTTTTAAGATAGCAGTTAATGCTTAAATTTTTCACTTAGATCAATTCTACATGGTAGTATCTGTAATCTGAGCAGCTACTTTGAAAACAGTACCATGCAATATAACAACCACTCTTGAATACCTATCATCTTGTGGGATTTTTTGAAAATCATATATAATTTTTATTGTCTTATCTATGATTTTTTCAGTCTTTAAAAATAAATAGAAAAAAGCTTTATAAAGTCCATTTTTAATTCAGTCCTCTGAAATGCCATTCTCCCTCTACATCATCTAAAAACTTAACCACTCCAGTGGTACTGTAGCAAAATTCTTTTAAAATGCTCAATAAGAAATATTGGGGTGAGCCAAGCATAGTGGTGCATGCCTGTAATCACAGCACTTGGGAGGCTGATGCAGGAGGATCAGTGCAAGTTCAAGGCCAGCCTGGGCTACAAAAATGAGCTCAAGGCCAGCCTGAACTTCATAGCAAGACCCTGTCTCAAAAAGAAAAGAAAGACCCTGTCTCAAAAAGAAAAGAAAGCATCAGACTGATGAAGGGTGTGTTTGATTTAAAACCAAACCCTGAACCCTTTTAAAGAATAATAAAACATATTTTACATGAAGAGAGAGAGAGAGAAAGAAAGAAAGAAAGAAAGAAAGAAAGAAAGAAAGAAAGAAAGAAAGGGTCTTGCCCAGGTAGGACCTCTCTGCAACATGCACCTCCCACCCTGCCAGCCATCTAAAATCCACCCCAGCCCCCCCACACTGACTGACCAGGCCCACACCCAGGTAGGACCTCTCCATGGCATGTGCCCCACCACCAGCAGCCACCAGAACTCTGCCTCCGCCCACACTGACCAACTGGGCCTGCACCCAGCTGCAGCAGGAAGAAGCTGAGCACAGCAGCCAGACCCAGCCAGGCACATCTGGACAAGATCAAGATTGGTGGATCCATAGCACTAAAGGCATGGCCTCACCAAAGTGCAGAGGTCCTACAAAATGACAAAGAGAAGTAGCAAGATGTAATCTCAGGTCCCACCCACTCAGAACAAGAAGACACTACCATGGAAGAAAATGGGAATTATGCAGACAAAATCTCTGAATTGGTAGCATCTGAGGTAGACAGACAAGTGCAGAAATGTATAGAGGAACTCACATCAGAGATAACATCTGAAGTAAAAAAAAAAAGAAAGAATGCATGAATTAATAGAATCTGAAATGGAAAAACAACTGCAGAAAAGGATAGAAGAAATCAGACCAGAAATAACCTCTGAAGTAAAAAGAGACATCTCTAAATTAATAGCATATAAAGTAGTAGAATAACTGCAGAAAGGTAGAGAGGAGATCAGAGCAGAAACAATCCCTGAAGTAGAGAAAGAAAGGATAACTATAAGGAAAGACTTAACTGCTACTAAGGAAGACACTGATTAAAAAATTAAAGGAGAGCCGGGCGTAGTGGCGCACGCCTGTAATCCCAGCACTCGGGAGGCTGAGACAGGAGGATCGATGCAAGTTCGAGACCAGCCTGGGCTACAAAAGTGAGCTCAAGGCCAGCCTGAACTGCATAGCAAGACTCTGTCTCAAAAAGACAAAAAAAATTAAAGGAGAATGGAAAAATAATGTATTCCCTGAATGAACAATCTAGGAAAGAAATAGATTGCATGAAACAGTTTCAAAGAGATATACAAGAAAATAAAATCTCAGTCATAAACTGATAACACTGTATAAATGGAAGTGAATATAGAGTTTCAGATCTTGAAGACATAGTCACAGCTAGTGAAAAGGTAAGAAAGGATTTCTTAAAAAACAACTAGGATGCAGGAAAAAATAATTCAGCATCTGAAAGATGATGCAAAAATGAACATAATCATTGATCACTAGACCATTACATACATGAGGGCGTTGTAGTTACCAGTGTCTTGGTCTATTGATGAGTCCATAACTATGTGTGTTGTAGCAGGTGGGGCCCAGGTGGAGGGAACATCTCTGCCTAGGCTCCTCCTTTCAATCTGTTTCTTGGCTCACGTGAGGCACAGAGCTTTCCTCTACCATGACCTTTCATGAAACTAATCATGAAGCTTCTGCCTTACAGCCAGCCATAGACTAAGTCTCCTGAACTCTGGGCCAAATCAAACCTCCCTTCTTTTTAAATTCTGGGCATCGGGCACTGTGTCCAGCAACAAGAAAACTTACCAACATGCAAGAATAGAACCGAAACTCTTCCTGTGCCCTCTGCCTGCCTTTCCTGCACACTCCCCACTTTCCTGCATTTCTGTGGGCCTGAATTACTCCTCCCTACCTGCTCCAGGTCTTTTATGTCTCCATTCCCTCCAAGAAGTATTTCTTCCAATCTGGTTAAGAAATCAAACCTGAACAAAGATTGAACAAACTACCCTTATCTTTTTAATACATTAAAATATTTTCTTTATTTTGGTAGAATTCCTCTAGCCTTTTGTGCCTAGAAGTAAGAGAAATTTGTAAATTTAAAGGATTTTTTTTCAGACACCCTTCCAAGTATCTGAGAGCTAATGGTTCAATTAATCTGAGTAGCACAGATGCAAATGAGAGAAAAGGCACTCATGACCTCCTAAAGATCAGTCCAAAGAGTACTTACAGTCAAAAATTGACTTCTGATCATCTAAGTGAACTTTTATCTTTAAAGTATGCCACTGATTTAAAATTACTGTACAGTGACCAATTATATTGTGTGTACAAAGTAAGAATGCCAAAAACTGTCTGACATGAGCTCCTGTCCAGTTATCTGATACTACACTACTTTTTAGATGCTCATTTGTGCCCCTGGGCATTCAGAAATATTTTCTTTTTGTTTATAAATATGTCAAGTATTCCCTTCTGTTGCTTTTATCATGTACATCTGTTAAGTGAGGGCTAGTTGCTGAAAATGGCACTACAGGGTGAGAAGGACTGCATTCAGACTTTATCAACCATCTGGACTGGTGAACTGCTTTGATGTCTTAATGTCCCTCTCTCGGAATAGACTCTTTAATGTCTACAGAGTAGGAAAGTGGTGAGATTGCATTGTCATAGATACGACTGAGAGATATTGATACCTACAGAAAATTTCGTGCTTATAAATAAGCACAATCTCTATAAACATCCATAACTATAGAACTATCAAGTGGGCCGCAGTCTTCGGTTTGTTCAACAAGTATTCACCAAAATTGTTGTAAACAATTCTTAGTGGCTGATGTTTTGGTTTTGGGTTTTTTTTCTGTACTTGGTACAGGCTCTTCCTAAGCAGCTCAGATTCACTGTAATCCTCTTGCTGTCAATGTCCCCAGAGCTGGGGTTATAGGTGTGTGCTACCAAGCCCAGTCTCAGTCAGCTCAGCATGCCTGAGGGTGGGACCGGCCCAGGATGCGGTACCAAGGATGGAACACTGGTCCCTGTGTGCTGTGCTTTGTATCTAGTTATCCCCTCAAAGACTCATGTAAACATTGGGGCTGTCAAGCTCATGGCTTGAGGGGCAGGGCTTGAGAGGGCGTGGCCAAGAGAGGCACGAACCATTAAACTGACAGCACACGTTGACACAGTGCCCTCCCCCAGCGGCAGTCTCTGGGGGTGAATCATCTTGGATGACCCAGCCTCTCCTCCTGACCTATAAATCAGGGGCAGCATCTTGAAGCCTCCAGTAACTGTGAGCTAAATAAACCTTTCCTTCCCTAAGCTTGTGTGTCGGGTATTTGTCCCAGCAATGAGTGGAAAGTAGCTAAGACACCCTGCTTGCCTAAACAGGTGCTTTAATCAGCTGAGCTGTCTCACTGACCTTGTGGCTGCTGCTGATAGCATCTTCTGCACCGCAACCAACTCTTTACATCATTGTAATTAGAAAACTTCTCTGTAGGGGCTGGGGAGATAGCTCAGAGGCACAAGTGCCTGCTGGGCAAGTGCAAGGTCGTGAGTTTGAACCCTGGTCCCACAAAAAAAAAAAAAAAAAGAAAACTTCTCTGAAAGGATCTGAGTGTATAATCTATCATCTTCCACAACAATACTATTTACATGAGAAATTATAATTCAGTATAGTAGAAGAGAAAGGTATAACCTGGTACTTTTAACTTAAGCAATAGTAGCTCTCCTCATTTTCTTTTTTTTCCCAGAACTGGGGATTGAACTCAGGCCCTTGAGCTTGGCAGGCAAGCATTTATTCTATTGAGCTATCTCCCAGCCCCACTGTCCTCATCATGAGAGTATTTCCTCAGAAAAAACAAAATAAAAGTTATAATGACACAACAATAAGTTATTTCATTACTTTTCCTTAATAATCATTCACAGAAATTAATTCTCTCAAGAATGGCAATAAATTTTATCTTTGTAGATTCTGTCACTAGTTTAAGTAAAATGCAATTATAAAATAACATGTATTTAGGGAAATAAACTTGACAAATAATACTATTTTATTTATCTCTGATCCTGAAATTTCATACTATAACATACAAAGATCTTTTTATATACTTTAAGCACATGGTATAGATTTTTTTTTGCAAGCATGGCAAACACACAATTGCTTAAAATAATGAATCATTTGTAGTGTTGTCAGCTTCATATAGCATGGAATCCATTGCACTGACTTAAAGAGGAAAACAACTATCTCACAAAATCAACATGACAGTTCAATCCATGGGCCTGCCATGCCAGCCCCGCCCCCGGGGCGCACTGAGATGGGAATTGAGGCTGGGCATGATGGCGCATGCCTGTAATCCCAGCTCTTGGGAAGCTGTAAGCAGGTGAATCACTGAGTCCGATCTAGTAGTGAGACCTTGAACACCCTGTACACCTTTCCCTAAACTACAGAGAGAAAGAAAGAAAGAAAGAAAGAAAGAAAGAAAGAAAGAAAGAAAGAAAGAAAGAAAGAAAGATCAACATGACAAATTCAAGGTTAAACCCATGACTACTTGATAAAAGTGATATCATAAAACATCACAGATTTTTCTCTCTCTGCTCTGCATCCACTGCATGCCTCTGCCAACTTCTCCTGTTACTGTTCTAGTAATCCTATTTATATGGTCCACCCTTTCATTTGTTCTTCTTATAATAGAAACAAAATATTTTCAGAATGTTCCATCCAATCATACTTCATGTTCCATTGCAAAACTGAGACACATGTTCCACTGTAACACACCCTCCCACTGACAAAGAAGTAGCGCTACCAACACCGTTCCATGACAGCCCTTAGATTGCAAAAGGTTATCCCAGCAAGCAAAATGATTGCACTAAATCAGCAAAGCTCTTCAGTGATGCAGTTTTCTGAGATTCTATTTCTGTTGCAATTGGGGTTTACAAGGGAAATTGTTTAATACAGGACACATAATTTATAGGATTATTTTATAATAGCCACCCAAAGACCCAAACACAAAAGAGGGTGCAATGTCTGTCCACACACTAAAGACCTAAAGATCCATCTGAGGGTCTGGATTCCACAACAATGTCTTATGGAGTCCACTGCAGACCTAGAACCTATAACAATGACCCTCCCCATGAGTCCAGCTAGAGGCCTAGAACCCATAACAATGTCTCATGCAGGTGTGTTCAACTATCTGTTCTGGAATGGCCCAAGGGTCAGTGGTAGAAGCTAGAAAGAAGGATCTGTGAGTCAGGCTGAGGGATCTGCTCTGGAGCCAGAAAACTACAGTCAAGATAAGGACCAAATTTCCTCTGAAAAGTGCCACAGCCATCCTCAGCAACAGTGAAGTCCAAGCTCCCCGAGTGGTGAGAACAGCCAAGTTCCTTTCAGAAACACCAGTACAACAGGCTTCTCTGGCAGATTCAGCAGCACACTATCTTCCACTCGAGCCAAGAAATAATGCTCAAAGACTAGAGCTTCTCCAAAGTGAACTACAGCTATTCTCAAAAAGATCCAGAGCTTCTCCAACAATGGGAACAGCTGAGTACATGCCAGGAAAGCCAGCATGACAAGCTTCTCCAGGAGAACCGACATCACTAGCTCTTCCCATCCAGATCTCCTTTTCATATCGTTGGCGACAATCCTCAGGTGGGCTCTCCATATCCAGCACCACACTGGTTGAGTTTAGCTGAGTGTGACAAGTCAGCCACCAGCTTTCAGCCCATCACAAACAGTTTTATGATAACTGTTGGATAATTAAGAATAAACGGTCATGGACCATAAGATAAGGATGTTCCAGTAATTAAAATGATTGCACTAAGTCAGGAAGGACTTTAAGTGACGAGGTTGTGGAGGGTTCCATCTCTGTTGCCTTCTATTTTCAGTCTACTCACATTTCATGATTTTATTTTTAAAAGAATAGAAAAATAATAGGTAAGACATTAGAAATGATACATAGTTTTTAAAAATAAGGTCATAGATATTTGACAGCGGTTGATGTATTACACATTGCTGTCTTCAATGTAGTCGCTCAGATTATAAACATAAGCATATAAAATTGATCAACGTAAACATTTTAAGCATTCACTGCTACCTTAAAAAACTGATAGAAATTAGTAGTACAATCATCTTAGCTAGACTGTGTATATACATACATGATATTTCTCCTTTCCTTTTTTTTCCTATCTTTTCTCCCTACTACCTGTGCGCTAATGACACTTAAATTTACATCTCAGGCCCACAAATTCAGTCTTAGCTTTAGACTAAAAATTTAAGCCAAAGCTTGTCTGGCCAGTGAGACAATTCAGCAAACTAAGCACTGCTCAGAAAAGCACAGGGACCAGGGTTCGATCCCCTATAGCACATGCCTTGCCAGCCCTACCCCAGGGGGCATGGAGCAGGCCACACAGTCCAGGTGTGGTATTGCACACCTATAATTCCAGTGCTGGGAAGGCTGAAAACAGAAGGATCACTATGATTCTGAGCTGTTTAGTGAGGCCCTGTAGCAAATACAGACAGACAGACAGACAGACACATACACACAAACACACACACACACACACACACACACACACCCCAAAGCTGGTCATGATGATCCATGCGTAGAATCCCAGCTCTCTGGGAGGCCGAGGCAGGAAGGTTAAAAATTCAGGTCTACCCTGTGCAATTTAGAGACAAGGAGATCAGGTTTAAAAATAAATTTTAAAAAAATGAAAAGGGCTATAGATGAAGTTCAGTGTGCAGACCCAGAGTTCAAGCCAAAGTAAACTAATTAATTAATTAAAATAAATTAAGTTGTGAATTGTTTCAACCTCTAATAATTCACAAAGTTTGAATTATTATTTTGATTTAGTTTTAAAGACTCCACAGCTAAATAAAACTAGCTATCTGTTCTCCCATATGTAAACTGTATCAAATATTTTTACTGAAATTAATTAAATGTGCAACTAGTTTTTCAAGAGAGACAACTCAGTATCATCCATATGTATTTTCTTCCGCTAAGTGGAAATGTCATGCCCTCCTTAAATGTTCTGTAAAATCCGAATTGCAGGAGAGATAAAAGCATCATCCTATAGTCCTTCTCAAGCTATCCCTACTAATATTACCTCCTTTTCCAAACTGCCTGTTAAGTACACTCAAAATTTCTGAACCCTGTGAATTTTTATCAGTGATCTTCTTAATATGACCAGTTTTTCATAAGGTTTGCTTTTGTATGCTACAGTTTTAATAATCTCATATTCTCTCCACCCAGTTTTTATCTAAAAAACTCAATAACTTTTTAATATCAAAATACTATACTATCTCCTTCAAACAACTGATTTATAAGTAAATTCATCTCCAGAAACTAACCAGAGAAATATACAGTAAGACAATATTATCTCCAAAATTTTAAGTGAAAGAAGTAAACATATAAGACTATAAAGAAAATGGTTCTGTTTGTATGAACTTTTAGAAATGGCAAAGTTGCAGTGACAGAAAGAACTACCAGAATAGTGGCCAGGAACAAGACTGCACAGGTGTAGTAAGGGAGTAAAAAATGCTTTAAGTCTGTATTATGGGTCATATGCATATATATATACATTTCCCCAAACTCATCAAACTATACACTGAAAATGTGTGAACAGCTCCTGTCCAGGTGAACACCATGGCAAGGCCCAGGGACAGCACCTCCCCTCACTGCTGCAATGACTGAGCTGAGGTGTGCAGGAAGGCACCATGACCAGAGGGAACACCAGTGCACCGCAGGGTCCCAGCCAGGGCACACAGAATGGACAGGAGGGACTAGCATCCTGGAAAAGTCTCAAGTGACAATAGCAACACAAGAGCCAACAGGTGGTAAGTTGGGTAAACCAGAATTGTGTGTTTCAGGACAATGACAAACACAAGAGAAGCAGTCAGATGGTACCACACCTGTTCCCGCTCTTTTTTCTTTTTCTTCTTTATTCCTTCTTCTTCTTGTTTTTCCCTCTTTTTTTCTCTTACCCTTTTTTTCCTCTTTTCTAGATGGCTGGGGAGAAATCTAGCCCCAGAAAACTAATCCCATTACTGAAACCCAGAGATCAAGTTCAGACAGTTTCACCTTCATCTTTCTCCAGTTTTCTCTAGTTTCCCAAAGCTTGTGTGATCATCGTTGGTCTTCAAACCTTGGTTATACTATCTTTTCTATTGTCTTTGTTCTATCCATTTTGCTTCTTCTTTTAAAGGGAATTTTTAAAATACTAGTTATATTGCTACCTACTGTAAAACTTTACAAGGATCAACATGGAAAAGAAAATAAAAATTTTGAAATAGAAAGTAAGACACAAGGGCCCAGCGGGATGGCTCAGTGGTCTAAAGTGCCTGCTTGGGAAAGCTTGGGCGACTTCAGGGACCGCGGTTCGATACCCGGCACCACAAGCTGCGCCAGCCCTGCCCTCTGGGTGGGCTGAGCTGACCATAAAAATGAGTGAATAAGCAAACAAATGTTCTGAAACAAGAAAAAATAAATTTTAAAAAATTTTGTAAAAAGAAAGTAAGACACAGAGATAAAATAGATTCCTGTAACCTCAGCCCACATACAACAAAGAGGCAATAAGACAAGAAAAAACAGAAGACACACATCAGAAACTTCTGAACTGACAGCAACAGACATAAAGAAATAAATGAGGTCATAGAGTAAATCAGATTATGAGTAATCTCTCAGGTAAAAAAAATTACAACAATCATAAAGGAAATGCTCTGTAAATCTAGAGTAGACCCAAATGTTTAAAAATAGAAGATGACAAGAAAATGAAAAATATGAATGATCTATATAAGGAATAAATAGAATGCATCAAATGGATTCAAACAGGATACTCAAGAAATTAAAAATTCCATTAAAAGCTGACAAAACTGCTTCAGTGAAACTGAAGACAGACTTTCAGACCTCAAGATGGAGTTGTGACTACTGATCACAAAAAGAAATATTGCTTAAAAATAACAAAGGATCAACAGCTGTAAGGTAATAAAAAAGTGAATATATGACTGATAGATGTCAGTGAATAGAAGGAATGAACACAAATGATAATACAATTTACAGAAGTATTAGAAGAAAATCTTCTCAAAACTGGAACAGAATCACACGGATAATGAGTCATATAGAATTCTACTTGTCAATGATCAAAATAGTCTGCACTCAAATATATAATAATCAATATTCCAGAAATTCAGAACAAAAGAATATCAAAAGTTATAATAGAAAAGAAACCCCTGATCATCCAGCAAAAAGAAGCTTAATTATGACACACAAAAGGCAGAGCTAGACTTGTATGATGAGCTGTAAGAGGCTTAAATCAACAGCCTTCAACATTGCCAGTTTCACTGGTAATCCTGCAATTATGAAACATTGGACTATGTATACAACTACTTCCCCCTAGTTCAAAGAAAGGAAAACTACTACTTCTTCTTCTTCTTCTTCTTCTTCTTCTTCTTCTTCTTCTTCTTCTTCTTCTTCTTCTTCTTCTTCTTCTTCTTTTTCTTCTTCCTCTTCTTCTTCTTCTTCCTTTTCTTCTTCTTCCTCCTCTTCCTCTTCTTCTTCTTCTTCTTCTTCTTCTTCTTCTTCTTCCTCTTCTCCTTTTCTTCCTCTTCTTCTTCTTCTTCTTCTTCTTCTTCTTCTTCTTCTTCTTCTTCTTCTGCTTCTGCTTCTGCTTCTGCTTCTGCTTCTGCTTCTGCTTCTGCTTCTTCCTTTTCTGTTTTCTTTTTTTCTGAACCAATATCGATTAGAAAACTTATCACATATACACCCTGTGCTCTGTGTAACTTTTATGAGGACAACAATATGCAGTGTGTCAATTATTGCAAGTGTGCTAACATGTTTTGAAACTCTCATATTGTTATCTCTTATTAAAAGTAATAAAAAATTAAAAATAAATAAATAATAATAATAATAATAATAGAAAAGAAAGTTTATCAGAATAACAACAGAATGATCAACACAAATACTCAAATCAAGAAGAGTAACCAGCTCTAGTCCAGGTGAACAGCATGGGAAACCCCAGAGGGAAGCACCTCCCCTCACTGCTGCAATGACTGAGATGAAGTTTGCAGGAAGGCACCATAACCAGAAGGAACATCAGTGGACCATACAGTCCCAGCTAGGGCACACAGAATGGACAGGAGGGACTAGCAACATGGAAAAGACTCAAGAAACAATAAAATCACAAGCGTCAACAGGCAGTAAATTGAGTAAACCAGAATTTTTGAATGAGGCATTCCAAATACTGAAGGAAAACAATCTCAAACCCAGATTAGTGTACCTATAAACTATCATTCAAAATTAATGAAAAAATAGGATACTTCCATGGCAAAGAACAACTGGAGAAAATCATAGCCACTAATGTATCCTACAAATTATTGAAAGATACTCTAGACAGGGGTAAAAATGATCATAATTCCAAGAGTAACAATAGAAAAAAAAAAAAAAAACATCAGGCAAGACAAAAAATTAAAAGGAGAAAGTAAGCAGGGAACTAACATCAGGAAAATAACAAGACAAGAATTTGTGTGTGTGTGTGTGTGTGTGTGTGTGTGTGTGTGTGTGTTATAACCATCAAAGTAAATTGTCTTAATTCACAGTCAAAAGAAATAGGTAAAATAGATCAAAAATTAAGATCCAAAAATATGCTCAACATAAAGAAGCACATTTAACTCAAGGAGAAATTCATAGACTGAAAATCAAAGCACGGAAAGCAATAATTCTCTATACAACAGGAACCCAGAAAAAAAGTGTAGGTACTATTCTGTTTACAGATAATTTGAAATTCAAACGAAGAGTGATCAAAAGAGATAAATAAGGTCACTATATACTGGATAGGGAAAATCTTCCAGGGAATAAATAGCAATCATAAATGTGTATGTGTCAAATGTGGAAGCACCCAACTATATCAGACAAAGAGTAATGGACATGAAAAATAATAAGTCTATAACAAAATTGTACTGGGGGATCTAAGCACCCCATTGTCACAAAGAGACAGATCAATGAGACAAAAACTCAGCCAAGAAATATCAAAATGCACCAAACCTGAAAGCAAACGGACTTAGTAGATGTTCACAAAGTATTCCCAACGTCAGAATATATATTGTTCCCAAGTGTACATGAAACGTTCTCTAAAATAGACCATATATTTGTATATAGAACATGCTTAAGTAAATGCAAAAGAATTTCAAATGGTTCTGTGCATATTAACTGACCACAGTGTAATGAAACTGGAAACTAATGGCAAAAGAAACCACAGAAACACCATAAGCACATGAAAATTAAACAAAACACTCCTCAATAAACAGTGGGTCACAGATGAAATTAAAGAAAAAATTAGAGCCAGACAAATAGCTCAGGGGATTGAAGCTCTTGCTTAGGCAGATGCAGCAGCCAAGGTTTGATACTGCACATGCCAGGCTATGCCAACCCCGACTTTGGGGCATGTTGAGATGCCAGTTAAGACTGGGCCTAGTAGCAAAGCGCCTGTAACCCCAGCATTTGGGAAGCTGAACACAGGACGATCACTACGAGTTCTATCTACATAATGAGACCCTGTAGACCCTATACTAAAATATAATAAATAAACAAATAAAATCTACAGTTAAACAAAAATGCAAATATAACACACCAGAATCTATGGTACAAGATGAAAGAAGTCTTGAGAGAAGAATTTATAGTAACGAATTCTCACATCAGGAAAACAGAATGTGAACAAATAAGCAACCTAATGTGGCACTTCAAGCTCTAGAAAAAGCGAATCAAGTCAAGTCCAATGCCCAAGCAAAGGCAGAAACTATAAAGATCAGATCAAAAATTAACACAATTGAGACTAAGTAAATAATTCAAAGAATTAACTAATTAAAGTTGATTGTTTGAAAGAATAAACAAAATTGATAAACCCTTAGCCAGCCATATAAAAAAGGAAAGAAAAGACTCAAATTCATCGTCTGATGAGTGAAAAAAAAGCATAATAGCTGTAAACTCTCTGGAAACTCAGAATATCATCGATACACACTTGGTGAAAATTTTTGCTTTCATAGAATGGAAACAGAAAAAATGGACATATTCCTAGATATGTGTGAAGTGTATAAGCTGAATCAAGAACATATAAAAATTGTGAATTACCTAAGATTAGGTAATGAAAATGAAAATATAAATAAAAATTTAACAACATAGAAAATCCCAGGTTCTGATGAATTCACTACTAAATTCTGTAGGACACTTAGATAAGCTGTAATATCAATACCTCTATAATAAAATTTAAAAGGAAGAAACATTCCCTAACTCATTCCTGGAGGCAAGTATTTATTACCCTGATAACAAATTCAAAGAAAAACATAACCAAAAAAGAGAGTTACAGGTCAATCTCCCTAATGAATACAGATACAAAAATCCTCAACAAGATACTGGGAGACAATGCAACAAACCAGCAAGAAGATTACACACCCCAAATAAATATGACTTATCCCAGGAACAGAGGGATGGTTAAACATGAGAAAATCACTAATTGTAATGCACCGTAATAACAGAAACCAGGACAAAAATCACATTATCATCTCAACAGATGCAGAAAAGCTTTCGTCAAAGTATAGTATTCACTCATAGTTTAAAAACAAACCTATAGAAAACTGGAATAGATGCTCTTTACCTTAATGCAATAAAAGTCATCTATGACAGCCAAGCATAGTGGTGTATGCATGTAGTCCCAGCACTTGGGAGCTGAGGCAGGAGTATTCGTGCGAGTTCGAGACCAGCCTGGGCTACAGAAGAGAGCTCAAGGCCAGCCTGAACTGCATAGTGATATCCTGTTTCAAAAAGACAAAAAAAAATTTTTTTAAATCATCTATGACAAACAAATAAACAAAATTATACCTAATGGACCCAAACAGAAGGCTATCAAACATCATCCAGAAAAATTACACAAGATAAATAAATGAAAGGAATAAAAATTGGAAAAGATGATATGAAATATTACATAGAAAACTCAAAAAATTCTACCAAAATATTTACAGATTTAATAACTAAATTCAGTAGCACAGCTGTATACAACGTCAAAACTCAAAACTCAATAGTATTCCTGTCCACAAACAGCAAACTCAGTGAGAGAGAAATTTGGGAAACCACACCCTTCTAAATAGGATGCAAATAAATGAAATGCATAAGAGTCAGTCTCACAAAGAAAGTAAAGAAGATGATGATGATAGATAGTAGGTAGAGAGATTAGATAGATAGATAGATAAGAGAGAGACACGGAGGGAGGGAGGCAGAGAGGGAGGGAGGGAGGAAGAGAGGAAGGGAGGGAGGGAGGGAGAAAAGGAGGGAGGAGGGAGGGAGATGGAGACAAGAGACAGACAGGGAGAGAGAAAAAACAAAGATATTGGATTGGAAAAACCAACACAGTGATAGAGGACATACTCCCAAAACTGTTATTAAGATTCAATGCAATCATAACCAAAATATCATTAGCATAACTCCCCAATCTAAAGCAAAAAAAAAAAAAAATTCCTAAAAGTCATGTGGAACCAGAAGACACCTAGAATAGCAAGGTATCCTGAAGCAGCACAGGCAAGGCAGGTGGCATCATGATCCCTGCTTTGAAATTATACCACAAAGTGACTATGATAAATTCAGCATGGTAAACACACACAAAAAAAATCAAACCAGAAGATCAATGCAATAGATTAGAAGATACAGACAGAGACACACAACATAGTTAAGCTACCCTATCATTGACTAAGGTGCCTAACACATTCACTTGAGGAAAGATAGCCTCTTTAAGAAATGTTGCTGGGAAAACTGGCTCTTTACAGGCTGATGACTAAAATTAGGCATCTGTCACCATATACTGTACTAAAGTCAAAATGGATTGAATACTTAAATATTAAAACAACCTAAATGTACTGGAAGAAAAGTAGGAATATGAAAGACACGGAGGTTGGGCCTGGGAGGTAGCTCAGTAGAATAAGTGCTTGCGGGGCAAGTGCAAGGTCCTGAGTTCAATCCCTGGTCCCACCAAACAAACAAACAAACAAAAAAAAAAAAAAACCATCAGATGAAAGACATAGGGGTTGGAAGAGAGTTCATGAACAAAGACCTAACTGCACAGGACAAACTTCAAAGAATCAACAACTGGTACCTCATCTTATTGAAAAGTTTTTGTCCAGCAAAAGAAATCGCCAACAAAGTGTTCCACCCAAGAACCCACAAATTGGTGAAAATATCTTAGCCAGGACTTTCTCAGACAAAAAACTTCCCTCTAGAACATAAAAACAATTTTAAAAATCAGATTCCCCAAATTCAAAGACCCAATCCAAAAATGGTCATCTAAGAGAGTACACACTTCTCAGAGAAAGAAAGCAAATATAATAAATGGCCAATAAATATATGAAAAATGTTGAACAATGCTGGTCATTTAAGAAATGAAAATTTAAACAACATTTAAAAGCCGGGCGTTCCGGGCGTGGTGGCTCACGCCTGTAATCCTAGCACTCGGGAGGCTGAGGCAGGAGGATTGATGCGAGTTC